>DF361091.1:7903-22921 GCA_000787875.1 Solanum virginianum | reverse complement strand
GGCTGTTTAAAATCGCAACCCGCCCCGCCCCCCATTAGTTTAAAAAATATCTACTTCAACCCACCCCGCATCCACCCCGCCCTGCATAGCTTTAAACCTGCCCTGCCCCGCATAACTCTAAATCGCCCCATACCCGTCCCGCCCCGCCCCATTGCCATCCCTACCCAAACGATGGTTCTTGATTATTATGAAATTCACTGTACACTATGTTAAATCTATGAAAAGTTGTAACTGTTTTGCTATGGTTTGAGCTATAAATCTTTGATATATTGTAAGATTTGATGAGGGTTTTTGATGTATATGACTTGAGGGTGTTGCAAGGTGTTGATTAATGGTTTTACAATGAATTTCCTTGCATGATTTCATCTCTAAATTGCATGGTTTTATACTACTATTTCACACCTTTTAGGTGTTTGACAAAATGATGTGGTTTCTTCAGGAGTTGAAGGTCCAAAACATGAGATATGATATGAATGACTATATGATGATGAAATGAGCTTATATATATGATATACTCTATATAAAGTGTTTCATTCTTTTGGCTATTAGTCATTTTTTTTGCTGTTCCCTTTTCTTCTATTTTTTGTCGTATCTAGTTTATCCTGTATATGAGTTTTTGAGACGAGGGTTCCCAAGAAGTAGCCTCTCTACTTCTATGAGGTAGTGGTAAGGTTTGCGTACATTCTACCCTTCCCACACCCCACTTGTGGGATTCCACTAGGTATGTTGTTATTGTTGTTGTAAAGTATATCATTAGACCATACCCGATCCGGGGGGATAAGAGCCCAGGTAACCAAGGTGGAGGTTTGTACTCATCAACTATGTGAGGGGTTTGTACTTTGCCACCGTGTTGATAAGGTGTGATTATCAACCATGTGAGAGGTTTATACCACACAACCACCAAGGGGTTTGTACCTTGAATAGCTAGCTTGGTCTCTTCTACACATATGATATCCTATATAAGTATGAGTTTCTTAAGCATGATTTACTTAAGCATTGTTCATACATGTCATATTGTATCATTATGCCTATTGCTTACTATTATGTATTTTGATTATGATGCCTATCTATTGTTGCATTGTATCCTACATTCTTAGTACATTCAAATGTACTAACGTATACTCTATGCCTACATAATATCACCATACAGGAACCGGTGCCCAAGTTGATCATCCTCCTCTACATGGCTAGTTTGGTGCTATTCAAGCTAGTTACTACTGCTTATTATCTCATCATTTACTACTGCTTATTCCCTGTGTCAAGTTAATAGGAGACAAGTAAAGATGGACGGAGGGAGTAGTTGAATTGTTCAAAGTTCAAGATGAATGTTTGAAATATTTTTCATATTTACCCTATCATTTATTGAAGTTACATATTTTCTAGAGGAAAATTATACTATTTGCAAAGATACATTTATGATTTTATACGTTAATAGTGGAAAGTATAGTTTAATAAGTCTTTAAATATTTTTCTTAATATGTGTGCATTGTCTAGCAAATTACGTTAATAGGGAACATAGGGATTATTAAAGAACTACTCCCTCTATTGCATAATAATTAAATTTTTGAGGCAATGCATACATATTTAAAAGACATTAAAGACATGATTTGAATCATAATTTCCACTACTGCTCTTTTGTGAAATCATAAATAGAATTTTGTAAATAATTTAGTTTATCTCTTAAAAAATATATAACTTCAATAATTGAAAGGAAAAAAATATGAAAAACATTTCAGACATCTTTCATGAACTTTAAACAATTTATCTATTTTAAACAATGAAAAAAGATTAAAAAATTCACTTAATATTAAATTCAGGGAGTATTCTTTAATAATGCTCAATTCTTAAAAGAATCTTAAAAGTAAAGAGTAATTTAGTTTACTACATTTTTAGTTTTTACTTTTCCTAACTGACATTAAATAAGATAAAATCACATTTATTTTGTTCCAGCTGGAGTAAAGTTAAACAGTTTTAGTCAATGATATTCCTCGTATTATAAGTTTGGTGAGACCACTAACAAATTCAGATTAGATTTAGTTAATATACTCTAGTTTTACCCTTGTGTTACTAAATTGTGAAGTACCACTTGTTCCACACAAGAAATAAATGATTGTGGAAAAAGAAATCCCACTCTTTCATGACTTGGATTCTTGAAGTTCTATTTTGGTTGCACAGATAAAAACTTATTAAAAGTCTTGGTCATATATAAGGACTATGTTAGTACTCACACAAAAAATAAGCACACTTTTAGATTACTTTTCAACAATGTCATCTGGGATTTCACTTGAAGGCCTTCATTTGTTCCACAAAATTGATAGAGAGGTGTTCACTCGACTCGTCCTATACCTATGCCGCAATCCAGCAGAATCACTTTTGGTTCTAGCTATATGGCTATGGTTTGAAGAAGAACATTTACCAAAAATAATTGATAAAATGGAAAAGTTACCTAATGAAGTTTTGAATAAGTTGGCTGAAGAAGGTGCTACTTGTTTAAAATGGCTCAATTCAAAAGTTCCCCCTTCTGTTCTTAATGATGCAGGGGACATGCCTTTTACTTCTATAGTATTGAAAAGAACAGTTTCATTCAACATGTTTTATTAACAAAGGTTCACAATGATAAGTGGAATCAAGGAATTCTTGAACAAGGTTTGTGCAATTATATTTGCTGACATTTTACATCAAACAATACCAAGAAGTCCACTGAATTATCCTATTCCTGTTCTAGGATTTCCTCATCCAACATTTGGTCCCATAAAAGTTGTTCCAAGATCCTTAGATTCAATAATTCCTAGCAATGAATTATGGGGTTGGTCATTAAAAAGTGATGCACTAGTGGATGATAGGACTATGTTTTTAACATTTTCAAGGGGATTTCCTGTTAGTGAAGGTGAAGTGAAGGAATTGTTCAATTCTTACTATGGGATTAATTGTGTTGAGCAAGTTCAAATGATGCCATTAGCATCTTCATCAAATCATTCTCTCTATGCTAGAATGGTGGTGCACAATGTTTCAACCATTGATCAGATTCTATGCCGCAGATCTATTGCTAAGATCAAAATTAATGGTAAACATGTTTGGGCAAGGAAATATGAACATAGAGAGCACCTTGATAAATTTTATTAACTACTATAGGTATATGATGCTAAACTATACATTAAATTTTACCTACAGAACTACTCTACACATGTTATGAGTGTTTAAAAATTATTAAACTTTATACTCCAGTAATTTTCAAGTTACAAGTTGTACCTTTTTTAAAATAATTTTTTTATATTGGCTGCATGGTACAAACCCATCTCACTTTTGGACCGTCAGAAAATAAATCATGGAGCAAGGACAACCAATTGTGTGCCTTTTAATCGCAATAAAAGTTGTCGTAACTGCCACCAAAAGAATTTATTTAGAGAAAAATTACATGGGCTAACATCCCATAACTTTTGTTTATATCTTTCTTAGCCCAACTTTACATAATTACTTATAATAGCCCTTTTGTCTATTTCTACCACATCATATCTTCTTCTCCTTTTTTTTCTTTTTTCTTAATTTTTCGACAGCTTCATCTCCTTTTTTTTGCCCCCTTTTTTTTCTCCTTTTTCCAGATCTGTTCTTTCTTCTTCTTTTTCTTTTTTTTTTAGGCGATGGGTGAATTAACATCATTTTTAGTTGTCCATTTGATTTTTTTATTTTTTAACATAAAAAAATTTAATGTTTTCTGCTGGTCTTTTTTTAAAAGTTTTTTCCCTTTTTATTCTTTCTTACTTTTTTTTTTCTTTTTTTGGTGGTGGGTGAATTAATGTCATTTTTTATTTGTCCATTTGGCCTTTTTTCTTTTTAATTTTTTTAACATAGAAAAAATTTAATATTCAAAATTTTTATTGCTTTATTCAAAAGATTTTTTCCTTTTTAAATCGTTTTACTTCTTTTTTGAAAAGAATGAATATTTATGTCATTTTATTATATCTTGTTTATTTTTTATTCATTAAGGTTGGAATGCATGATAATAAAATAAATATCAATGTCAATACATTATATAATTATTTATAGAATATTGATACACGATTATGCACCATTTATATAATGTCGATATATTTCATACCTATTTATACAGCATTGAGACACATTTGTATACAATTTATACAATATCGATACACGTTTACAAATTATTTATATAATGTTGATACATATTTATACACACATGTATATAGAAGAGATCCATGAAAAAAATACACACACACATATATGTGTGTGTATGTAACTTTTTCGTGCATTTTAAAAAAAAAATTTATTTTTATTGTTGTGGCTAAAATACACACACACACATATATGTGTGTGTGTATGTATTCGTGTATATATATAAAGCCACAACAATAAAAACAAATTAATTATTTTTAAAAAATACAAAAAAAGTTTCTTTTCTTTTTTTTTTTGAAAAAAAGGAATTTTTCTTTTTTATATAAAAAATCATAGCAAAATAAAAAATAAAATAATTTTTTAAAAAAAGGCTGAAAAAAGAGAATAAAAAATGTAAATCTTGGTCTTGGGCTGATTTGAACAAAAAGGGCCTAATGGTCTTGGGCTGATTTGAGCTATGTAGAGCCCATGACCTTCATGAGCTACTTTTTATAATAGAAAAAAAGGAAAACTTACACAGATATACTAGATTAAGAAAATATTTACCATTTATAGCAATAAAAAATTATTTTCACTAAACAGTTATTATATATTTATATTGAATACAAGATACACTTTTAATACAAGTTCGAATTTATCATAGAATTGTTATATATTACTATAAATGGTTTAAATAAAAAATATCGCCAAAATCAGTAATTATTTATTAAAATGGATCTACTTAAGTAATTTTTCCTAAAAACATATGCTATTTTTTTGGTAAACATTTACTTTTGTGTATATATATATATGAAATTTTCCCTTTCTTTAGTCCACTTTAGATAACAAAAAGACAAATTTAATTCCACAAACTAGATATATTTACTTTATGTGTTCCCTTTTAGAAGATAATAAGAAACCAGGAATTCTTGATCTTATACCTCTAAAAGACTGAAATAATGTGTATAATTCCTCTTAATTGCAAAAGCAAGGTAGTTAAAGCAAAAATAACCATATTTTTTTAATGTATTGCTAGTGTTAGAGTAGGTTATAACTACTATTTAGTCTTAATCTCCATTAATTGGTTGGTTCAGTGCACTTGGTTGATCCGTCCAAAATAAATATCAAAGAACTCTCACTTCGTACATGATGGACTAGACGCGAACTAGCACTATGCTAAATAATGTTCATAATTCATACTAACAAATAATGTGTGCGGCTTGCCAACATTGATAGCTATACCTGCTAAGGTTTTACATGAACTTCATGTAAGAACCGAATCACGTATCAAAAAGAATTCACTATTAAAATGAGAATCTTATAACTCGCAAAAACTCATACGTCATTCACTATATCAATAATTATTTATTTGATCAATCAACCTTCAAAGAGGTGAACTCGATTTCATATTACATGTATGACATCCTTATGGTAAATCTAATGGTCAATCAAACAACAACAACATACCTAGTGAAATCCCACAAGGGGAGGGTAGATCTTACCACTACCTTATAGAAGTAGAAAGGCTGTTTCCTGGGAACCATGGTCAATCATTGTATATAAATCAAATTATTAAGTTTAATTATCATCATTTTCAACCTGAATCTATCTCTTTCAAATCAACTATTTTTCTAAACATGCATTGTATTACTGAATCACTCACGACTATTATTGACATGATAAAGTAGTAACATCAATTGAGACTTTAAGGAAAAATTAAAATCCAAAGAGTATTTCAATGAAAAGAGGATTATTAGAGTCTCACAAAATAAAGAAGCAAGGATCCATTTTCCATTCACCCGTTAGTCTCTAGAGCACACGTGGTGTAAAACACATGCCATTGTGTTCCTACCTTATATTGGTGCCTATGTTCTAGGCATCTCTGAATGTCTAACTTGAATTTATCTTTGCGAATCCCCAAATCCATCTTCATAGAGAGTCTCGCATCTAGCTTATCATTTGTAGTGTATTTACACATTCAAACATCATATTTTGCCCATATTTTAGCTTAGTTTTAAGTATAATCTTGTGAATGTATTTGTCTATACTAATTATGACAACCAAGCTAGGGCCTAGGTGTGACACTAGTGAATGAGATTCCCGTAGGAACTCCAAAATAGACTTCTTAGCATATCATAAGTATTCATAGGCAATGAGCAATACACATAAGCTGAAGCTCAGACAAACATAAAGCCAAAGCATAAAAGCATAGGAAGTATTTAAGACATAAGACCCATACATCATATTCAACATGAAACTCACCAAAAAGTGCCCAAAAATGCACCTAAAAATGGTCATAATCATAATTTTCATATATCTCAAAATCCGTGTGTCATATAAAAAATCTGACTTCATATTCTTGATCAGGGGGCAAAATTGAGTGAGAAATGAGTATAACCCTGATTTTAGAGAACCTGTAGTGAAATTTCATTTTTGCCAACTTTTTAATTTCTAGTGTTTACCCGCGATGGCTCTGCGATGCGAACTTGTCGCGGAGCAGTGTTATGACTTTCTTATTTTTTAGTTTCAGCCTAACACATTGGGGTCTTGGGCCCATGCCCTCTTATACGTAAAATACTTATACTTAGCCATTTTTCAACATCTTATCATTCAAACACTCCCAAAACGCTATCTAACACTTAGCCAAATATTTTATCCAAATTTAAGTGTCCCAAACTCAATCAAGGAAATCCCCAAAGTTGAGGTATGTGGGTTTCAACGATTGGGTCCTTCACCCATGGTGCCCAACCTTCCTTTTTATGAAAATTGCATGTTTCCAAGTTGTGTTACTTATGGGTATCATTTATTATGAATTATGATTTCAAACTATGTTGGGGTCTTATGAAATGTTGATTTGAAACACATGTCAACCTATTTCAAGCTTATACTATGAGATGATTTGTGTATTGTGACTATGTATGTTTTGAGCTATGAAACTATGGTCTATTGTGAGATTAGATGAAGGGTTTCAATGTATCTTTCATGAGGGTACTGCCATGTGTTGGTGGGTTGATTTACATTAAGATTTCTCATACTATTTCACTCTTAATTTACATGATTTTGAACTAGCATTACACACCCGCCACGTGTTTGATAGAATGTCATAATAAAGATTCTTAAGTTATTGATGGCCTACTGCATGGATTATGAATCAAGTGACTATATGATGATTAAGAGATTATATGTATGTATTAAATTCATGAAAAATATCCATAGTGTTGCAAGTTGACCACACCTTGTCGGGAGGTGATATGCCCGTACCACCATGTTGAGGGGTAGATACCTTAACCACCTTGTTGGGGGGGTGACATTCCAGTACTACTATATCAAGGGGTAGATACCTTGACCACCTTATTGGGGGTGGGATGACATGGCCATACTACCATGTTGAGGGGTAGATACCTTGACCACCTTGTCGGGGGTGATATGCCCGTACTACTATATCGAGGGATAGATACCTTGACCACTTTATCAGGGGGTGCCATGCCCATACTACCATGCTGAGGGGTAGATACCTTGACCACCTCACCGAGGGGGTGAAATGCCACGGGTTCCAAGTAATATTTGCTTGGTCTATGATTATAGTCTCTTCCTACACATGTATTATATTCTATACAAGCATGTTTTACTCAAGCATTGATCATGCATGCCATATTATTATAATACTTACCCATTGCCTATGTATATGCATTTTGACTAAGTTGCCTATCTCTTGTTACATTGCATTCTACATACTTAGTACATTCAAATATACTAACACATACTCTATGTCTACATGATATTACCATGTAGGAACTAGAGCTTCTCATGATAATCCTCTACATGGCTAGTCTTAGATATCTTGAAGATAAGCTTTGGTGAGTCCTTAAGTTTGGAGACACTAGCTATACTGCTCTTGCTTTATTATTTCCTTATGTTCATCTTTTGATACTATGAGGGTGAGCCTAGAATATGTCTTGGCCCCCCGTTCAATCTATGTCTAGAGGTATTATTGGAACTAATGGTGTTATTGTTCTTTGAGGTTTGACTCTTCTATGTTTTATTGCTATCAAAGACTTCCTTTAGTCCCATTTTTCCTTGTTTATATTCTTATTATTGTTTAACTTGCTTCCACGACCAAGGATGTATAATTGATATACCAAGAGGCTTGTTTAGGGATCCTTCGTGTTCCTTATTCATCGTGTCACGTCTAGGCCCTAGGCTAGGGTCGTGACAAACTTGGTAGTAGAGCACTAGGTTGTTAATGGTCCTTAGAATCTAACACACCGCATCGATTATGTCTTGTTCATGGTTATGAAGTGCACCATGACTATGAGCAAGAGGCAATGAGGCATTTTAGGAAATGGTTTCCTTCTTTATGATCTATGGAGTGCTACAGAATTTAAGGTAAGGCTTTTCCTCTAACAAATGTTCTTTCCCATTCTAGATCATGCCTATTCAAAGAGGACAACTAAGGAGAGCTCGTTCACCTGAGGAGCAATTGGCCCCTCCCACTCCTCAAGCTTTTCAAGCTTCTCAAGATGGGGGAGTGGCTCATAAAAAGTTTCGAGATGCTATTACCATGTTGGCTCAATCCATGACCACCAAATTAACCAAGGGGCCTAAGCCCCTCATTCTCCTACTTCGGCCTCTTGGGTGAGGGATTTTACTAGGATGAATCCACCGAAGTTCCATGGGTCTAAGGTGGATGAGGACCCTCAAAGAATTCATTGATAAGGTATACAAAGTGTTGTCTATTATGGGGGTTAACTCGGAGGAGATAGTGTAGTTGGCAGCCTACCAACTCAAATGGGTGGTTTAAATATAGTTCACTCAATGGAAGATAGAGAAGGGAAATGGTGATGCTATCCCTTGAAGAGTTTAAAGCAGTATTTCTCAACCGGTTCTTCTCCTTTGAGCTAAGGGAGGCCAAAATGATGGAAGTTATAAATCTAAAGCAAGGGTCTATGAGTGTGAGGGAATATGCCCTCAAGTCCAACAAACTCTCCAAGTATGCTCCACAATTGGTGGCTGAGCCGAGGTCTAGGATGAAAAAATTTGTGATGGGTGTGTCTTCTAGAACACCTTCTAGTCTCCAAGTATGCTCCACAATTGGTGGCTGAGCCGAGGTCTAGGATGAAAAAATTTGTGATGGGTGTGTCCGACATAGTTAATAAGGAATATCATACTGCCTTGTTGATAGGTGATATGGATTTTTCCCGCCTCATTACTTATGCTGAATAATTGGAGAGGAAAAGTTGAGAAAGAAAAGAAGTGGTAAGGCCAAGAGGGCTAGTCTTGAAGGTGGATTCCAAAGTCCCAAGGGTGGTCAATTTCATTAAGGCCAAGGGTCTTGTAATGCTCATAGTATAAGGTTTACTAATGGTAATAAAAAATTCCAAGGTGGTGGTATTGGTGAGGTACCAAATCCTAGGTGCCCAAGATATGAGAAATCATAGTGGTCCATGTTTGAAAAATTTCAATGCTTGCTTTGGAGTGGTGAAGTGGGTCATAAGGTGATTAATTCTCCTTGTAATCAAAACAAGGGTAGAGATGGTCGTCCGTAAGGCCAACGTACATATACGGGTTCAAAGGGGAGAGGAGGCCAACAAGGGGGTACCCCAAGGAAAAATTGATGCTATGCTCTCCAAGGGAGACAAGGGGTGGATGTGGTGTCCAATATCATCATTGGTATATTAAAAGTTTTTGATTTTGATGTATATGCATTGATCGACCCGGGTGCCTCTTTTTCTTTTGTTACTCCTTTTGTTGCCAAAAAGTTTCATGTTAGTCCGAAATAATTGTGTGAGCCATATGAAGTGTCTACTCTTATTGGTATATCCATTATTGCTAAAAGAGTCTATAAAAATTATCCCATCTTGCCTTGTGATTTTGTTGAGTTGGATATGGTGGATATTGATATCATTCTTGGGATGGATTGGTTGCATGCCTACTATGCTTCTACTGATTGTAGAACTCGTAGAGTAAAATTCCAATTCCTAATTAACCCATCCTTGAGTGGGAAAGTTGTGATGTGGTAGTCAAGGGTAGAGTCATTTCTTGCATTAAAGCCCAAAAGTTGATTTCTAAGAGGTGTCTCTATCATCTTGTGAGGGATAGGGATGTCGAGTCCAAAGTCCTTCCCATAGAGTCGGTTTTGATGGTTAATAAATTCCTTGATGTCTTTACCGATGACCTTCCCAGTGTTCCTCCCAAAAGAGAAATAGATTTTGGCATACACTTCCTTCCTGATACTCAACCCATTTCTATTCCCCTTTACCGTATGGCCCCAGCTGAGTTGAAGGAGTTGAAAGAACAATTGAGGGATTTGTTAGAGAAGGGTTTTATAAGGCCTAGTCCATCACCTTGGGGTGCACTGGTGTTATTTGTGAAGAAGATAGATGGTTTGCTTAAAATATATAGTGATTTTCGACAACTTAATAGAGTTACCATCAAGAATAAGTACCCTCTACCAAGGATTATGATCTTTTTGACCAACTTCAAGGGGTTAGTCACTTCTCTAAGATTGATCTTCCATCCGAGTATCACCAAATGAATGTGAGGGAGTGTGACATTCCCAAGATGGCCTTCCAGACTAGGTATGGGCACTTTGAGTTTGTGCTTATGTCCTTTGGGTTGAATAATGCACCGGCTATATTCATGGATCTTATGAATAGGGTTGTTAAACCCTACCATGATTTGTTTGTGGTGGTTTTTATTGATGATATCTTGATCTATCCCCATAGTGAGGAGGAGCATGTGAATCACTTGAGGGTAATATTATAAATCTTGAGGGAGGAAAAGTTGTACGCTAAATTTGAAAAGTATGAGTTTTGGTTGAAAAAGGTTACTTTTCTATGTCATGTGGTGTCAGGGGATAGTCTTAAGGTGGATCCTAAGAAGACCTTTGACTCAATCAGACATTAGAAGTTTCTTGGGTTTGGTAGGTTATTATCGGAGGTTTGTAAATAGGTTCTCTTCTATTGCTTCTCCCATGACTAAGTTGACCTAAAAAAAGGAAAAATTTGTGTGGACTGATGAGTATGAAAAGAGTTTCCAAAGTTTAAAAGATAAGCTTGACTTCGCTCCTATCTTATCTCTACCGGAAGGGTTGGAAAGGTTTGTTGTGTATTGTGATGCCTCGAGAATTGGTTTGGGTTGTGTTTTGATGCAAAATGGTAAGGTGATAGCTTATGCCTCTAGGCAACTTAAAGTGAATGAGAAGAACTATCCTACCTATGATCTTGAATTGGCTGTCGTGGTATTTGCTTTGAAAATTTAGCGTCATTACTTGTATGGGGTTTATGTTGATGTGTTCACCGATCCTAAAAGTCTCCAATATGTGTTCACTCAAAAAGATCTCAACTTGAGACAAAGAAAGTGGTTAGAGCTTCTCAAAGATTACGACATGAGTGTACATTATCACCCCGATAAGACTAAAGTTGTGGCCAATGCTCTAAGTAGGGTGTCTATGGGTAGCCTAGCACATGTCGATGATGGTGGTAAAGAGGTTGCTAGAGAGGTCCATCAGTTAGCTAGATTGGGGGTTAGATTGGAAAAAGTGGACAATGGTGGAATAGTGGTTGTGGATGGTTCTAAATCTTCATTGATTGAGGAGGTAAAGGCAAAGCAAGATCTTGCCCCGCCCTTGTTAGAATTGAAGGCCTTGGTGAGAGATGGTAAGGTGGAGGTTTTCTTCCAATAGGGAGATAGTGCCCTTAGGTACCAAGGTAGATTATGTATGCCTTGTGTTGATGACTTGAGAAAGAAGACTTTAGATGAGGCTCATAATTCTTCCTATTCTATTTACCCCAGTTCTACAAAGATGTATAGAGATTTGAGGGATGTGTTTTGGTGGGGAGGTATGAAGAAAGACATTGCCAAATTTGCCAGTTCTACAAAGATGTATAGAGATTTGAGAAAAGTGTATTGGTGGGGTGGTATGAAGAGGGACATTACTAAGTTTGTATCCAGTTGTCATAATTGCTAACAAGTGAAGGCTGAACACCAAAGGTCAGGTGACCTTGCTCCAGATATAGAGATTTCTACTTGGAAGTGGGAGGAAATCATCATGGATTTTGTGGTTGGATTGCCTAAGACTAGGAAGCATTTTGATTCTATTTGGGTTGTGGTTGATCGAATGACAAAGTCGGCTCATTTCTTACTGGTAAAAACTACTTATGGTGCCAAAGATTATGCTAAGTTGTACATTTATGAGTTGGTTAGATTGCATGGGGTGCCTTTATCTATCATTTTGGATCGTGGTGCTCAATTCACTTCTCACTTTTAGAGGTCCTTTCAAAGAGGTCTTGGTATCAAGGTAAAGCTTTCACCCTTAAATTGATGGTCAAGCTGAAAGAACTATCCAAACTCGGATATGCTTACAGCTTATGTTTTGGAGTTAAAGGATAGTTGGGATAATCATCTTCCAATCATTCAATTTGCTTACAACAATAGCTACCACTCAACCATTGGTATGACTTTTTAAGGCTCTTTATGGTAGGCATTATAGATCCTCCGATGGATGGTTTGAGGTGGAGGAGATGGCTTTATTGGGTTCGGATTTGGTTATGGAGGCCATAGAGAAGGTGAGGTTGATAAGTGAGAGGCTGAAAACAACCCAAAATTAGCAAAAGTCCTATTTGGATGTGAGGAGAAGGGATCTTGAATTTAAGGTTGGTGGTTGGGTCTATTTGAAGGTCTCGCTAATGAAGGGTGTGGTTCGATTTGGTAAGAAGGGTAAATTGAGCCCAAGTTTGTGGGTCCTTATAGGGTGTTGAGGAGGATTGGTAAGGTGGCCTATGTGTTGGAGTTGTCCATTGATATGCATATGATTCATCCAGTCTTCCATGTATCTATGTTGAGAAAATATGTGGGTGACCCTAATGCAATTGTACCTTTGGATATTGTGGGTGTTGTAGAAGACAATTTGACTTATGAGGTGGTTCTGGTAGAAATTTTGGATAGACAAGTGAAGAGGTTAAGAAACAAGAATATAGCTTCTGTCAAGGTCCTTTGGAGGAATTAACAAGTTGAAAGTACTACATGGGAAGCCGAGGCAGACATGTTGATTTCTTCAAGATTACTTCTCTTATGCACGCTTCTTTGACATTTGGGGATCAATGTTCCCGGGGGGAGATTGAAACGCCCCAAAAAGTGCTGAAAATATTCCTCAAAAATACTCATAATTGTAATTTTCATATATCTCAAAATTCGTGCGTGATACCAAAAATCCAACTTCATATTCTTGATCGGGGGGCAAAATTGAGTGGGAAATGGGTATAACCCTGATGTAGAGGACTCGTATCAAAATTTCATTTTTGCCAACTTTTCAATTTTCAGTGTCTGTCTGGGATGGCTCTGTGATGCGGACCTATTACTAGGCAGTGTTGTCACTTCCTTAATTTTTTAGTTTTGGCCTAATGCATTGGGGTCTTGGCCCCATGCACTCCTATGCATAAAAACACTTAGCCATTTTCAACCCCATATATTTCAAAACACTCTCAAAACCCTCTTAATACCCTCTCTAACACTTAGCCAAATATTTCATCCAAATTCAAGTGTCCCAAGCTCAATTTTGGATCTTGATAACTTCATTCAAGCTTCAAGTTCACATTCAAATCTTCATCAAGGAAATCTCCAAAGTTGAGGTATGTGGGTTTTTATCATTGGATCCTTTCACCCATGGTGCCCAACCTTCCTTTTTATGAAAATTGCATATTTCCATGTTGTGATACTTATGGGTATCATTTATTATGAATTATGATTATAAACTATGTTGGGATTTTATAAAATGTTGATTTGAAACACATGTCTACCTATTTCAAGCTTATACTATGAAATGATTTGTCTATTGTGACTATACATGTTTTGAGCTATCAAACTATGGTCTATTGTGAGATTTGATGAAGGGTTTCAATGTATCGTTCATGAGGGTGCTCCCATGTGTTGGTGGGTTGATTTACATTAATATTTCTCATACTACTTCACTCTTGAATTGCATGATTTTGAACTAGCATTACACACCCGTCAAGTGTTTGATAAAATGTCATGATAAGGATTCTTAAGTTATTGATGGCATATTGCATGGATTATGAATCAAGTGACTATATGATGATTAAAGGATTGTATGTATGCATTAAATTCATGAAAAGTATCTATAGTATTGCAAGTTGACCACAACTTGTCGGAGGTGGCATGTCTGTACTACCATGTTGAGCGGTAGATATCTTCACCACCTTTATCAGGGGGTGATATGCTCATACTACCATGTTGAGGGATATTTACCTTGATCAGTGAAACGACCCAAAAAAGTTCTCGAAAATGTGCCTTAGAAGTAACCAAAAACTTGTTTTCCATATATCTAAAAATCCATTTGGAATTTCAAAAATCTAATTTCAAATTCTTGTTCAAGGGGTTCGAATTAGGGTGACAAGGGTCTAACCTCGAATTTAAAGCAAAGAAATCAAATTATGAAATTTGCACTTATTGTAATTTCCAGAGATGATCCGCTATCTCTCCGCAATGCGGAGAGGTTGTTTTCCTGCACTGTCTTTTTCTAGTTCGCAGATTTTTCTAAGTGTTGGACCTAAGTTTTTCCAAACGTATTTTCACCTATACTTAGCCTTATTTCACCCTCATATAACCCTAAAACATTCTCCAATATTTCCCCAAACACTTAAGACTCATTTCTAACCCTAAATTCAAGTCCCAAACTCAAGGCTTATCTCAAGGATTTCTTCAAGGATCTCACCCAAGCTTCAAATCTCCATTAAAGTCTTCTTCAAAAACTTCACAAAGCTAAGGTATGTGGTGTTGAACCATTGGATTTTTCCACCCATGGTGCCTAAACCCTCTTTTACTTAGTAATGCATGATTTAAAGTTGATTTTACATATGGGTCTTGAATATTGAGAAATTTACTGCACAG
>DF361092.1:19357-47152 GCA_000787875.1 Solanum virginianum | reverse complement strand
GATCAGAACGATGGTATAACCCAAGTTAGCGGAACCCAAGCTAGCGGGCAAATAAGTCTTAACAAAAATGCTAAAATTAGAATTTAACATTTTTCCATCTTCAAGACTATGAAACTTTCCATCTTCAAGACTATAAGCCACCAAATCTCTGTAAAAATCATCAATAAAATAAATGTGATTAGGTTTCATGCCTGTAAGGATCAATCGAAATTGAAGCATTTCGCCCCAAAAATCCCAAGAATTTAATCATTTTTTACTTCTCTTTTGATTATATCTATTTCCCATGCTAGAAATGCATATGTCAAATATCCAGAATTCACCACATGCAGCAATAGCAATTTTGGTCCAACAGAGATCACCAGATAACATCCATCTAGTCATATGTTAAGGAAGGATTGGCAGATATCACAGCTTTTTCTTCAGGTATTCGAGGAAGCTGGATTTGGACATGTGAGAAAGGCTGCAACAATGTAATCTCTACATACTTCTCAATATCTTCAAATCCCATCCTTGAGTTGGAAAACAACCTTTACCTCTAGCTTCTGGGAGAAATACTCATAAAATTTTCGATAATCATCATCTTCAACATTATCAGTCTCAGCCAACATAAGCAAGGGGATTTGGTGCCATGAACGATCAAAATTTTGTTTAGTAGCAGCTGTTTGCCATGACTTACAAACAGCACCAAATATAACGAAATTCTCCATCTCAGTACAAGCAGATCGGATGGAAGTTCAGACCAATTTACTGTTATCAATCTGTATTACCAAAAAAATAAGAACAGTGTCTGAAAATTATGTAAGAACAGAAATCGAGCCCACTGAATGCACAGTGTGTCCTTAAGGAAATTATTCCCCTGAATGTACCCGAGGTGTTGGAATCTTTCCTACCAGTATAGAACGATTTACTCACCAAAATAGCGGTACAACAAATTAAGGTGACTGCGAATCACTCGAAGGTAGTATATCACACGAGAATTTTAAGAAGTGCAGGAAAGAAGAAAATGGATGTCAGAGATTTTTCGTAAGGAACAATTCTAAGAATCAACAGAAATATATAGCATGTTTGGGAAACGATTTACAGCTTTTCAGATAAGGTTTGCAACTTTTCATGAAAGGTTTCATGAAACGCGGGTCAGACACTCGGATCCGGGTCCCGAAACCGAGCGACGACGACGGCGCCAGGGGTCCTTTCCCCCTCAACCCTTTTAGCACCTAGAGTAGGTGTAATTTAATATATACACCTCTCTTTCCCTATTTCTTTCCTATGTGGGACAAACGCTTTAACCAAAGCAAAAGAAACTTTTTACATTCCCTTCACTTTCCATCCCATTATTTCCCATTCACTAAAATCAAAATCCAACATTTACCATAGCCAAAAGAGAATTATTTGACAAGAATTTGGAGAAGAAGAATAGCACTAAGAGGCTCTTTGGATGGATTTAAAAGTTGGTCATGCTTTTAAATCTTTTTTATTTTTTGAAGTGTTTGACAAAACCTAAAATAGTTTAAAATAAGTTAAAAATAACTTAAAATAAGTCAAAGTTAGAAGTTGGTCCTCCCTACTTTTATTTTTTTAGTTTAAAAGTCATTTATATTTAACCAACAAATTTACCTTTTTATCCCTAATGTTTGCTTATAATTTTTATATTATTTTACTCCTACTTTTTCTTCTATTTTTTTCTTTCATTTTTATTCTTATTACAAATATAATTAAAAAATACTCAAATATTTTATGTATTTTATTATAATTATATATTTTAAATATTAAAAATAACTTAGACATATAAATTAACTTATATAATTAATTTATATTGAAGATGAATTAAAATAAATTAATCCTAATTTAGGAACAAAAGTTTAGAGTAATAAATAATATTTTATAATGTGTAACAGTTTAAGGGTATTTCAGGTATTTTGATCAAAAAATGCTTAATAGCACTTTGCTACCAAACACATTAACAATTTTTTTTCAGCTTAAACATTTTTATCTAAACATGTAACTGCTTATTTTAAAAATAAGTTTTAACACTTTAAAAAGTGCTTTTGAAGAACTTTTTATAAGTAACTTTTTTTCAACTAATCCAAACGGGCTCTGAGTAATTTTATACTAGCGTTTTTATTTCATCTATGTAAACCTAATTCGACTTGACATTGGGGACTCGATTGACCCGGGCGCTAGGCCAGCTACTGGCCCTTCGACCCGGCCAATAGTATTATTTCTGAGGCTTCATTAAGAACATTTGTATGGTCTGGTTTGGGCTGCGAGAATTATTTTTTGGAAAACTTACGCGGATAAGTAAACATATACTAGTTAATTAGCTAATATAGTTATAATTTGAATTAATTGCGACTTGCAGCAAATATATAGTTGTAATTACAGTTTGAGTTTTGTATAGTTCGGGCGATTTATACAAACATTGTACGCGATTATATAAAAGTTGTACGAGAATCAAATCGTATAGCGAAATATACAAACATTATAAATTGTATAGCAAATTATATAAACATTGTGCACGAATCGTATTGCAAAATATACAAATGATATATAAAAAAATGTGAATTGTACAACGAATTATATAAACATATATAAATATGCGCAAATTATACAAATGTTATTGTAATTATAGTTACAAAATGTAATTACCCAAACTATGATTATGGATCATAATTAAGGTACTTTTAAGTGGCTATATGCAAAAATACATCTTTTTTCCTGAAATTTTACTATATTTTATATTTTATTTAAAATTCGAAAAATATTCAAAATTTGATTTTCAACTTTTTCAGTTTCACTATTTCTTTATCAATTTTATTCTAATTTTTTTTATTTTTATAAAATGATCCATCATTTAAATAATATGTCATGTTAAAATTATTTTCATAATTTTTTTAGCAGAAGTACATTCAAACAACCAAGTATTGTTTATAAAAATTATAATCACACATAACTTGATTCCCGATTCCAACTTCAAAATTTTAAATAATTGTATTATAATATGTAGTAGCTCATATATGGGATTTAATCTATGACATTATGTGACTCAGAGTCATCTCGATAATAAGGCCACTAAAGCAATCGCTTGGGCCCCCACTTTCTCCCAAAGAAGTATATATATGTGATATTGTTAAAAGTGTTTCATGTATTGATAATTTTTTTTAAAAAATATTGAATAGAAAATATAATTTTATTATCTCATTATTAAATATTCTTAAGTCTTTCAAATAGTCCAACTTTCTATGTTATAGAAAATCTACAGTTATGTATTTATAAAAAGATCAAATTTATTTTTCTTTATTTTCTTCAAATTTCAATCAGTAAAATTAATCAACACTATTTTAATATCGCTATATTAACTTATTCAGCACAACACTATTTCAATATCATAATACAAACTTTTCAAATTTTTGAGTTAGGTTTTATTATTCTAACTTTGTTATATGTTTTTCATTGAAAATTTATATTGTTTATATTCTAACTTTATAACGTATGCGTATATCCTACTTTCGGACCTCATTTGTAGGACTACACTTCGTAAGTTATAATTATTCAATTTATAGGAAAAATTACAGAAATCTCGTATTATGTTGAAATATTTTAAATATTCCCTACCTTTTTTACAAATTATAAAAATCCCTTTTTCGCTACTTTCACTCCACACGTCTGATACACTCATCCCCTTTCCTAAAAAACCCTTTTTCTTCGGCGAGAATCAAGCCAAACTGATTCAAAAAATTTCTAACTTCTCTCCAATTCAAGCGGCACATTCTTCCTCTAGCTATCAATTTCAAATTTTAAAATCAAAAGGTAGGTTAACTTATCCTTTCTCTCTTTCACCGTCGCCATGGATGGAGCCATCGCAGTTCAGATCCAACAGAGTAGGAGGCTGCCGGATTCGTTGGAGTTGTGGTGAACCAGTCAGAGTTCAGATCTCGCATTTGTTGACTCTATGTTTGATTCTTGTAATGGTTGTGATTTTAACTAAAGTTTCACAAATGAATCCTGATGATATTCGTCAGTTATGACTACATTTGAAGTATAATTTAGTCTCTGTAATCATTTGTTCGGCTATTTTGATTTTCAGATTTGTATAACCAAGAATCACGCAATAATGATGTATCATGCGTTAAGATACTCTGCATTGAATACAAACAAGTTTTCACAAAAATGAATCAAGATATACGATACACCACATGCTTGATTCAGTTCATCAGACAACTTATATAGGTTTGTATAACAATGGATCATACAATACGAATGATTCATTGTTTCACAAAAATAAATCAAGATATACGATACACCACATGTTTAATTCAATTCATCAGACCACTTATATAGGTTTGTATAACAATGGGTCATACAATATGATTCATTGTTTCACAAAACTGAATCAACATATATGATACACCACATGCTTGATTCAATTCATCAGACAACTTATATAGATTTGTATGACAATGGATCATACAATACGATTCATTGCAATAAATAGTTTAACACATGACTGGTTCACTACATCAGATATTGATTACAATGAATCATGACTTATGAATCATGTATGAGTGCCAATGTATCCGCATAGTGGCCAGTGTATCCGCATAGTAACCAGTGTATCTGCATAACTTATATAGGTTTATATAAAATCATTAATAAAATAAATAATATTTGATTTTTAAGATCACACATGATTATATCATGGAATGCATAGTGTCTCTCAAATTTATTAACTAGAAAAGCATGGTTTGGTCCTTCTTGACTTCTTAGAAAAAAGACTGAAATGAGACATAGATTGAACTTTTTACAAGACAAGTGTAGGAGGACACTTACGAAGACCAAAATTTATGGAGTTAAAGGCCTAGTTGCTTCAAGTTATAGATGAGGAAGACTCAAAAACAAAGACATCCTTTTAAGAGTTGATCAAGATGTCATATTCCCTTTGAAGTTAGTCATGGACAGGACTTCAGGATTTTTGTTCTATTTTGTTTGGATATCAGGAATTGGGCTGTTTTTAGCCCATCCTTTTGATTTCTTAATTAATAAAAGAAAAAATAATATAATTAGGCAAACATTTCATATGTATTTACATTATACAACTATAATTTGAAAAAATTAAGATTTATAGTTATAGTTAAAATTTTGTTGCTATAGTTAGGTTCTTGTTGCTACTTTTTATCTCGTCTCTTCCTCTCTCTCTCGCTTTTCTTTGCAATTTATTGCGGATATACAATTACAAATGTATATCAGTTGCATATATACAGTTATTTTGACAGATATACATAGTCAATTCGACAGATATACATATACAATTTGCCTCTTTTCACTCTCGCTCGACTCTCTCCTCCTTCTCTCAATCTCGCTCGCCTCTCTCCCCTCTCTCTCAATCTCTCTTGCCAAATGTACAACTATATATGTATATCAATTACATATATACAATTATTTAACAGATATAAACATACAATTTGACAAATATACATATACAGTTCGCCTCTCTTCTCCCTTTGTTTCAGATAGCTGAGATAATATCGTGTACTTATGTAAAATATAGCTATTTGACCATATTAAATTTCAAACCTAGATTATTTATAAAAGTTCATGAAGAATTGAACCAAGGTCCAAATTTATTTATTTTTAAAGAGAAAGAAATGGATTGTGTTTGACATAGTCATTTGAAAGTAGTACTTTTTGTTCAGTATTTTATATAAAGATATTGTTTGATCAATCTTTTTATAAAAAAAATTGAGTGTTAATTAATAGGGGAGTAAAAGAATTATTAAAGTCATTAACAATTTGTCCTATAAATAACAAGTGCACCTTAAGGGACTTTGATAGAAAATGCTTCCTTCAAATTGAATCTTATGCGATGTGTATTTAAAATAATCAAATTATATTGTAGATATTAGCTATCAAATAAAAAATTAAAAAATAACTACTCTTGTAAATAAGAATGTTGCTAAGGATATAATTTAATAATTTGTGAAATGAATTGAGAATTATGAAATCTTAAATTTAAAATTAGATAAATTCTTTCACGCAATTGACTTAAATACTATAATTATTAGAGAGGGGTTGGGAAGGGTTTACAAGTATTGTTTAACTTAATAAATGTTGAGTTAAATATTAACATACCCCAAATTACATCTTGGGACACTTGATCTGTCCAAGAATTCATCATACATAAAAACATCTAAATAATAAAAAGAGAACTACATATTAGGAACAATCATGTGATAACATGTTAAAATTATGCATATATTAAAATATATAAATTAGTTATGTTGATATTAATAATATATCAATTAGTTATGAATAATTTAATTATAAAATACATAACTATTCAAATATTAATTAGTTTAATAGTTTATATATCTTGTAGTAAAATAATAAATGGTAAAAGAATACAAAAATTCTTCTAATTATTCTTCATTCTCTTATATGAATCAAAATGTATGATTATGAATATCTCACTGATAGAAAAAAAAAATGACATGCTTAGATCTCAGATCTCACAGATAATGTTAAATTTGATGCACTAACTCATGATATTTTCTTCATGGTTGTGTTAATCACGATCAAATTTATTTATTCATTGATCAGTTTGAAGTTCCAATTGACAATCTTTCTCATTTTTTTCTTTTTAAAATTTTTTAATATAATTTTAATTTTTATAATAACTGAGTATGATTGAAAACTTCAATGACTCTTAATATAAGATGAAACTAAAACACGTGGAATCAGACAAGGAAAAGGTAACATATGAAGAATAAAAGGGTAACTCACTATAAATTGCATTTTCAAATCTTTCCTAAGGTTATAATTTCTCTAATATTCATCACAATTTCTAACTTCATAAATCTCAAACCTACATTGTGTTATTAAAAGGATGATATGATAGCTTTGAAAGAAAATTTCAAATTTTCTGCAATGTTTTTTGTAAATTAAGGTAAATGTAGAACTTTCTTCAACATTTAGAAATACTTCACTATACTTTTGTTAAATTTAAAGTCATGGAGTAGATTATATGACTAGAATGAAAGTTGATACAGAAATATCCAATTAAGGATATATTGAGCCAACATATTAATATTATATATAATCAAATACTCATTAAAAGTTTATATATAGATAATTATATTCAACATATTTATTCATCTAATTATATTGGTATAGGTATTGAATCTGAATAAATTTTCAGGGAATTTTCCTTCATCTTGAGGCCTACAAAGTATTTGCCAAGATAACAAGAGATAATTATTCTTGACATCATCATTACCTCAAAGAACCATGTACAATTACAACTTACAATAATAAATAATTATTATTTTCATTCTAATTTATATAGTGGTGTTTGATGTGGTGCAAAAGTTTAAAAAGAAAGGATAAATTTTTTAAGCTTGTGGTTTTATGTAAGTAATATACATTCTTGTGATTATAAATCATCATTTTAAAAGTAAAATAGAAAATTTAAATTTAAATTTTACTAAACATTAAAAAAAATGCCATTTTTTAGACTAATTAAAAAGAAAAGACTCATAAATTAGGACTGACAAATTAATTAATAGAAAATTATCATGTCTTAAGATTGTGTTTGATATAAAGAAAAATGTTTTCCTAAAAAAGTGCTTGTTGGATGGTAAATGAATTTCTAATTTATTTTTTATGTTTAAATGGATTTCGAATTTATTTTTATGTTTGATAAGTAAATAAAAAAGTTTTATTATAAAAATATTTACATGCTGCGGCAAAAATATTTATTATGTGGGTGAGATGGAACGCAGAGTTGATTCAAAAGTGGCAGAGGTGAGGGGTGACATTTGATTAATGAAGAGCAAAGAATAAGCTTAAAATGTCCCTTGTGAAATTTATTTTTTCATGTTTTTATTAGAAAAATTATTTTCAAGAAAGATATTTTTCTTAAAAATATTTTGATCAATCAAATATCAATAAATGAAAAATATTTTAAGCCTTTCCATTACTGTATTATTAGCTTAAACAAGTGTTAAGTGCCGAGACAAAGTTAGCTAGGGACGAGGGTTAAAGGAGCTCATTCAAACTCACATTATTTATATACGATTAAAATTATTTTTCACATATATATATATATATATATATTAAACACCCTTCAACTTTTTTATATATTTAATTTTTTTCATATTTTAAATTTATTTATAAAAATTCTTATTTTGCCAATAATTAAAAGGGAATGGATTTCCCGATCTCTATTCTCAATCATGTCTACTTTATTTAGTGTATTTCATTTTGAATTTTCTATGTCTCCATGGAAATGAAGATTAATCCATTTAGTAAAGCCCACAAGAAAATTGTGGCTAGTGAGCTCAATAGATGTGGGCTTGAGGCTCAAATTTTCACGAAGAAATTTCATAAATAGCCACCTAGTAAAATATAATAGGCTAAAATAGTTATAATTTCTAAAATTACATTTTATAGTTATATCATGAAACTTGTTTCTGTATAAAACGTGTATTCATTGAGATATTATACAAAAATGTTGAGCTAACATTTAATGTTGATTAGATATTGATTAGCTTCAATTTATTGAAACGTTTCTTTAAATAATGGAAGTTCCTTCTAATTAATTTTTCTTACCTTAATATATATCTCTAAACGCGGAACTCCCTAATTGCTTATTTTTACGCTGGAGTGAAAATAAATTCTAATTTTTTCAGCATCTATTATACAAAAATCTGTGAGATAATAGAAAATTTATTTCGTTTTGATACGTTTGGTCATATGAGTTGACGAGATTGTACTAATTATTTATCCTAAAGATTTTTATTTTATCGATACTTATGCCGTTTTTGTTATTTTTTGTTTCCTCAGAAGATTGTTTATTTTTTGAGTATCTTTCTTGATCTGTACATTAGGAAATACGAGAAGTTGATAATTTTGTTGAATGTGTATATAAAAGGTTTGATATTTATTTTTTTGTATAAACAATTACAATTAAAATACACTATATATTAATGATTTATACGTGTGTAATAATAACTTATATATAAGTGATTAGTTATATAAAAATATCTTATACTGTATAAGAAGCTATAAATAACTAAGAAAATTTATACTCAATGAACTAAAATTGTATATATGCGTGTTGTATATTTATCCAATTTATGCGTCTGTGATATGTGGTGTTTGTAATGATAATTTGTATATAAATAATAATAATAGCTTATAGTGATAAGTATATATCATTATAAACATGATTTATATTGTATAAGTATATATCCATAACCTTATCATGAAAGTTTATCCCTTTGGTTATCCGCTTGGATGATGATTTTTCAATCATAATGTGTAGTTATGTATTGATGAGATTTTGATTGTGAAAAAAATAGGGTGAACGAGTGTATAGGAAAGGGGGAAACTAAAAATTTAAAAACCGCCAAAAAATAATCTGAAATTGAAGCTACAAAATACCGGAGGGATATTAGGAAAAAAAAATTGAAATTCTTACCTGTGTAGATGAAGATTTGTTGATTGATTGAGGAAGGTAAATTAGGAGCTCATTTATGAAAATAAATCTGGAGCTTTTGTATAGAATGGAGAGAGAAAATGAAGGTAGAAGGTCAGGGACTTATACAAAAAGTAAACGGGGCTTACAAAATTTTATAGCCAACTTTTTTAAACGTTAATTATTTTATGTAATTTTTAAAAACTGTAGTTAATTTATGTTATTTAATACTAAATGTTTGCTAAAATATGATATTTTTCCAATTTTCATTTGCCAGGCACATTAGTGGCTTGCTTTCTTTGATGGAAAACTACTCAATTATTTATGGGCTGAACTAATCGGGTCATAATGAGTCCAATTAATTAGAGGAATAAATGGGTTATTGACTCTTCCAAACCTAAACGAATTGGGTGGATTATTATTTTATAGACTAATTTTGTCATTCTTGAATAACAATTAAAAGGAACAATCTCAAATAAATCAAAATCCAATTTCGAATCATTTTAGGTGAACCTGATTGCTATAATCTCTTCAATTCCTTGGATATGTTATGATCACACATTAATGATTGCTCAAATTTTTAATCGATTCACCTGCACTATTAAATATTTCAAATGATGTCTGATTTTAAAATAATTGAATTTTATTAATATTTTGAAAATATATATAGTGAAAGTTTTGAATAAAAATTACTAAGTTCACGTGATCTCACAACCAAAATTGTGAAAAAACTCCAAACTTGGAGGTCTGAAGTTTGCACTGTTGCAATTGAACTTCAAACATGTTCATCTACAGTTTGCAATGTTACAAGTGAATTGCAGACCCCATTTGAAAGAAGATTTAAGACAAAAAAACAAATGATATACAAAAAGACAAAAGAAAAAATAGTATTTCGATCTTATTTGTTTATCCTATTTTCTTTTTTAATCTATTAAAAGCATATCTTTGTTTTTTTACTTTTAGCAGCTCTTTAATTTCAATGGTTTACTTGATATATTTAAGATCATAGGATCAAAAAACATAAGTTTTAAAATTACTAAATTAAAACTAAATAAACAAGTCACTCTTTGTGTTCCCTTCCCTTTCCTTTTTGTCATATCTAGTCCTTTCTGCTTATGGGTTTTGAGATGAGGGTTCCCAGGAAACAACCTCTCTTCTTCTATGAGGTTCCACCACATTTATAAGCTCTTTCTGCTTATGGGTTTTGAGATGAGGGTTCCCAGGAAACAACCTCTCTACTTCTATGAGGTAATGGTAATGTCTGCATACATTCTACCCTCCTCGGACCCCACTTGTGAAATTTCACTGGATATATTATTGTTGTTATTATAAAATTAAATAAACAAATTAAAATGGGGTGAGCGAAAAATAGCACTAAGAGATTGAGTAAAAGGAAGGTCCATTAGTCTATATTGCAAATGATTAAGAGGAATTACATGATCATCACAGAGGAAGTAGGAAGTTCACTTTTCTTGGATGACTCTTTTTCACTTCTTCAAAATTATGACCCAATAGGTTGGCTCCACAAAATGATCATTAGATATTCCAATAATATCACTCTATAGATTTTTTACCTTTTCTATCTTTGGAGGAAAAAAGTGAACAGATTTTGCACAATTTTCTGAAAGAGATAAAGATGAAACCAAATATATGCCTTTTTTCTAAATAAAAAAAAAAGTCTACACCCACTCCCTTAGCTTTTCACACTTTTATACCAATGTTTGTGTTTCGATATCCATATAAAGGTCTGATTAAATTCATTTTTATATTGAAGAATTTTGTATTGAAAGTAGAGCACATCATATGACTCCGTAGCTAAGAATTCCAACTCAGACTTTGAATTTTTGACTTAAAAATAAATAAATATTTATAACTTCACCACAATTCTCGTAGGTGTAATCATTGAATATTATTATGAGTACATTTTTCAACAGTCCAATTAGTACACTTCAATCAATTTGAAAGGTCACTCCTAGATGTAGGTGCTCTTCTAGTCAAGTCTCTATCACCGCATTCTTTCAAAATTTTGAATATATATATATAGCATATATTGAAAATATTTGTTCATATGCAAAATAAAAAATAAGTTAATCACAAGGTCGCAAGTTAATAATGTTAGAGCAATAGTTATCACTTAATGAAAGTTTAAATTATTTAAGTTCATATACTCTAAGATGAAGTTGATTTCTCATATAATCATTCAACTATTACAGTTATTTATGATTAGTTTATACGATGTAACTTGATTTAGTTAAATCCTATCAATGCAGATACGGTACACTGGACGGATTGTAATTCATGGTCCAACGGCTAACATGGTTGAAGTCATGTCAAAAAATAAAAAGTGCATGCATGCTCTTCTACACTGATAATATTGTAAATGATTAAACAGTCACTTAATATTAGTGCTTTTCTTTAATTATTTTGGTTTCATTCATGCGTGTGATTAGTGGAAACAAATATTTCTAACTATATTTGATATGACTGGCTAACTAATACACTGACAAGAAACACTTAATTGTAAAATTAATTAGCTAATTTCACCTGTATATACGAAATATCATACGTTATAAGGTATGAGCTTAACATTATCAATCCCAAACTCGAATAAAAAATAAGAATTACGATAGCTTAGAGGCCAACACAAAAATATCAACTTATGACAAACATAAAAGAATTTATATAGTTGATACTAATCAATTTTTAAATCGAGATGTAGTTTTTGGTTTTGAAGGTGAGCCTTGGAGTAATTGTTTAAGTTGTTGTCGCGTGATCAGAAGGTCATGAGTTCAAGCCTTGGAAAGAGCTTTGGACAGAAATGCAAGGTAAGATTACGCACAATAGACCTTTGCGGTTGAATCATTCTACGAACCCTGCACATAATAAGAGTTTTTAGTACATGAAACTTGCCCTTTTACGTAATTTTTGATTTTATTTGTATGTTTATTTATTTATTGACAGTCAAGCTAATATGATTCATGATTTTATACACAGCATGCAATTGCCAAATGGAATGTGTTTTCACTTTGCAATAAAGTGTGGGACTCTTTTCTTATCTTTATCATCTCCACCACATTTATAAGCTAGCTCCTTTTATTGAAATTTTTACACCCCTTTTTTTCATTCGTTATCCAGTATTCATATTTGGACTTCAATTATTTTAGAATTGCACTGTATACGACTTATTTTATTAGAAAAAAAATATTCTTCAATTGGACTTTTTCTATATTCATGACTCAAATCTGAAACCTTGAGAAATTTATTTCATCCCACTAGGATCCTAGTTGAATTTTCTTAAAGGAATTTTTGCATATAACCACTCAAAAAATATCTTAATTATACTCCATAGTTATAGTTTGGTAATTAAATTTCATAACTATAGTTATAGCAATGTTTGTATAATTCGTGTAGCATTGGTATACATTAGTATAATTCGCTACACAATTCATAATTTTTGTATAATATTAATATATTTCGCTATACAATTCGTGCACAACATTTGTATAATTCATTATACAATTTGCAATGTTTGTATATTTTGCTATATAATTTGATTCGTGCACAACTTTTGTATAATCACGCACAGTATTTTGTACAAAATCGCGTGAATTATACAAAACTCAAACAGTATTTGCGCACAACGTTTGTATAATCACGCACAATGTTTGTATAATTGCACATAATGTTTGTATAAATCGTGCGAATTATATAAAGCTCAGACTGTAATTACAGTTAGATATTTGCTGTGAACTATAACTAATTCAAACTATAGTTATGTTAGCTAATGAACTAGTATATATTCACTTATCCACGAGAGTTTTCCTATTTCTTATCCTCTTCAAGTCCCAGTAGATTCTTAGTCTATGTTTTCCAATTTTTTAATATTAAAGTATGATCACCAAGGAAAAATCAAGTGCATTTTGATGAAAGATTTAGTTACTTTTTTTTTTTTAAAGATATTGTACTAAATCTTCTATATGGCTATAAGATTGTGGTCATCAAAGACCTATGGAGCTAGCAATTAATTAGGAGTAAATCTTAAAATTTTAAATTAACCCAATTAGGAAATGTAACTGTTTCCTAATTATGGATGGGGACAGTTTGAGCATGAGTATAGTGGAGCTAAGGTACATGATTACCTAAAAATTACTAAGCAAATGGAAAAATCAATTATCCAGATAATTAGATAATTTTTACATCTTAATTTCTTAACGGATACTCCTTATCTCAATTATTTGTGTGACACCCAATCGATCCGATTAAAGTTTATCGATTCAATTTATTGGTTATCGATTCGTCGATATAATAAATCACTATAGAACCAAGATATTGGCTTTTCGGTTTTGATAAGTCAAATGAACCATATACATGAGTTGACTAATTACATTTTGTTCAAAAACAAACACTATCATATTGTAGAATAACTGAGAGTTTGAGATAATAAAAAACAAATGTATGAAAGTGTCAAGGACTTTATATACCACATGATATAAATATAATTATTTATCTGATTATCGATTAACCTATTAAGAAAAAAAACTAAAACCGTTAAGAATCAGTAGCCCAATAATTTTAAAAAATTTACATCGTTATCGGAACTACTAAATCAATATCTCATTATCGATAAATCAATATTTTTTTTCGATTCGAATAGTTAATTTTGGTTCGATTTTGAACAGTCCTACCTACAATTAGAAATAATTTAACTTTAATTTTTTCGTATAATTATATAAATATCTAAAGTTTATTTTAAATTACAAATTTTAAAAATTTTCTTTTTAATTTTATATAAAATTAAATTATATTATATAAATTGAAATCGAAGGAGTACCTAAGACTGTCAATTGATAAATATGTGTAGTAAAGACAAATAATAATATTCAAAAACATGGTTCCATGAATGAGGAAAATGGAGCTATTTTGAAAAGGAAAAAAAAAATCATTTTACCATTTAATCTAGATAAAAAAGATATTATGATGATCTGGTATTAGGTGAGACCAGAGGGCTAATATAATATTTTACCAATTATGAAGATGATGAGTCATCTTGAAACAATAATAAAAGTAATTTATAAGTCTGAAGTTTGAGCTGCGAAATCAATTATTAATATTTGTATTGCTTAGATTGCCAATATTACGCTTCCTTAGGGGTCATTTGTTAGAGCGCATTGCTAATGCATATGTATTAACATGATTAAAGCGATAATTGTCCATCAAAATCATTTCTATATCGTTTTTTGACACTATATTTGTAGATGATATTTCTATAAATAAATTTAAAAAAAAGAAATTATACAATCTATGTTATTTTTAATACACAAAATCAAAAAGTACAGAAAAGTAATTCCGAAAAATAACTTGGAAAATTTCCCATGCTTCCAGCTAACGCCATACTATACAGCTGAATCTTGAAGTTTTTCCCATTGCTGTGCACAGTTTGCCCATCATATGCAGTTGAGTCTTCATCATTCATAATTAAAGATTCTAAGGATTGAGGATTAATTTCTTTTTTCTTTCCTCCTTTTTTTTTTGATAAATTTATTGATTTGATTAATTTAGTATCATATTATAAAATTTATTAAAAGAAAAAGCTATTCTTCAAAGATTTTTTAAATTTTTTAGAACTGTAATGTGGAACATCTGATCAAAAGTAGAGAGATTTTTGGCTTTTCCTGCTGGACACCTAACTCATTTAATTTTATCCCTAAAGATTCTCTCATGACCAACATCTTTGTCCTTTGATTTGATTTTGATTTACCAAAATATAATATAATGAACAAAAGACAAAACCTGTACACTTATTAGTTTATTTTAACTGTTTTTTTTTTTTTTTTTTGGCATTCGAGTTAACATTTTTTCTTTTTGGCAGAATAGGAATCAATGAAAAAGATGCTTGCTTATCACCTCATTTTATAATAATTAAACAACTGGTGTTATAAATGAAAAAATAAATAAATAAAAACAACTGGCATTATCACATGTTCTTCCTGTACTAATATGTGAAGTGGGCCAATAGCCCAAATATGAAGCTCAATATTGCATGGCTTCTGTTGGACAATGTTAACTATTGTTTATTATATTATATATATATATATATATATATATATATATATATATATTAATAAAATATAATATTTGAAATAAATTATATGATGTTTTTTATTACTAAGTAATATCATATATCAACAAATTGAATGTGTAAGAAAAAATTAGGTATGAAATAGAGTAATTACATAAAAAGTAGGAAGTTTTCGAAAGGGCATGCCCGGTGCACTAAAATTCTCGCTATGTGACAGGGTTTTGTGACTTCCTAAAGTTTTCATTATGCGGTAGATCTTACTACTACCTCATAGAGATAGAAAGGTTTTAACTCGTGACCTCCTAAAATTCCGACTATGCGGTAGAGGCTTGAACCCATGAGACTATTTCCAAAAGAGCATGCTCGGTGCACTAAAGTGCCTGCTATATGGTAGTATCCGTGGAAGGACATGATCACAAGTGTTTATTGTACGCAGTCTTGCCTTGCATTTCTGCAAGAGACTGTTTTCAAGGTTTGAACCCGTGACGACTTCCTAAACAAATGACAACAATTTTACCAGTTACTCCAAGACTTCCCTTTAGCAGTACCAAACAAATAAATTTTAATTAAACATGGATGAAGCTTGGATTGAAGTTTTAAAATGCATTTGATCATAGTTTTTTAAAACATATTTTACTTTAATGAACTAGACAATATATTATTCTAATTTATCACATAATATTTTAATAAAAACTATTAATAATACAATTTGTAAAAATTATAATTAATTGCAGATATTCCACTCATCTAGTGAAACTCTGTTCGACTAATTTTGTTAAATATTTTTAAACAAGACCAAGCTTAAAATTGAAATAATTTTCTTGGTTAAATTACTCTAATCACTAAACTATTTTTTTAATTCATTACTCACCAAATTTCCAATCATGTGTCATGAGCATTAGAATATCTTGATTATATATATTAATTAAAATAATAATTAATACTAGTGTCTCATTAGATAAAGTTGAATCATTTTAATCCATATAACTTCAATTTTTCACTTACCATACTATCCACTTTTCTTCTGTTTGTGGTTTACTGAAATTAAAATGATTAGTAATGCACCCAGACTATTACAGTGAGTACTTAATAAAGCAGATTAAAAATGATAATTTAGCTAGAAATAAAAAAATACTAAGTCATTTTTTTTTTGTTTCAATTTTAGATAACAAAGTTACTTAATATCTGTTATTGATAAAAGGTAATAAATATTTTGCAAAATTAATCGAGATGTATAAAGATTGATTTGGACACTATAATCATTTATATATTGTAATAACTCTATTACTTTTACGAATATGTGATATTTTTTATTAGCAACAAATATAAGCAATACGTCCTTCACCTAAACTAGCACGTAAGTTAGTGAGTATTTCCAAAAAGTATGATGTAAATAAAAAGTATCTAGTAGATAAGCTTTGTGATCTAATAATTTTTGCAGTAGAAGAGACATTTATCAATAAATTCACGCTTATCTGAAAAAATCATCATAAACAATTAAAATATATCGTTCATGATGTATAAAATATTCTGTCAAAATTACTGATATAAGATAATTATGTCCATCAAATTTGTTATAATTCTCGACATATTATATTGAATATGAAGTCATATCCATATAATGTATTCAATATATATAACAACAAATATAAAATAATTTTGTCTATCAAAATTATCATAATTTTCGATATATATTTTATTGATCACTCAATCATAGCCTCGCGAATGCATAAATATATCGACTATTCTTTGCTAGGGATGACAATAGGATGGTGCGGGGGCGAATTGACCTCAATCTGCAAATTTTTTAAACGACCCTTGCCCGCGCTGCATGATGACTTTTTTCATTTTCAGCTCTCCCGACACTACTTAAATTTTTAAGTTCTTTTATTTTTTAATTGAATATAATATGAAAAATATTTTTTTTTAAAATTTTCACTAGTTAACGTCTCAACAACTAATTAACTATTTTTAGTTGTCATTTCAACAATTGTTTCTTAATCATTAATCAAAAGTTTCTAATTAACATTTTAAGAACTAATAATTTATTGGACATGTCTAGTTTAAATTTTTAAAAAAATAAAATTAAAGTAAATATTTAATATAAAAAATTTATATCTTTGATTTATATTAATTACAAAGATTTATCTTGTGGATTCCACTGGGTACGTTGTTGTTGTTATTGTACAAAGATTTAATTTTCTTTGAATTTCTCTTTGATTTTTTAAACCTGCAACCCGCTCAGCGCTGCATTAGTTTTAAAAATAGTTATTTCAATTCTATCCACATTTATTTTGCTCCACATAATTTTAAATTTATTTTATCTCGTATAACTCTAGACCCGCCCCGTACCTGGTCGGTTGCCATTTCTATTCTTTGCCATCCCTTATTTTCCAATTTGTCCTACCTGGCCTGCCAGATGTGATTTCCACAAGCTCATATAAATAAAGAATATATATAAGATACCAAACAAAAAAAACTCTCAGAGAATATGGAGGAGTTGTCTTGTACTATTTAGCGTCTACACTTGTTCTCTTCGTTCTATTTGTAAAACTTCCCCTTTTTCTTCTTTCTCCCCTGTTCTTCCGTATCCCAAAAACCCCCCTCAAAACCTCCACCAATTTTCAAGATTCAGTAACAATTCCATTTTCAGCCCATTGCACTACATACCCTTTTCAATGTTGCCCTTTAAAACCATCCAAGAGGCGGAATCCGCCATTGGAAGATCTCTTACTACTGCAGAAACCATCTGGTTTAACTACTCTGCTAATAAATCTGATTACTATCTGTACTGTCATAATATCCTTTTTCTCTTCATAATCTTCTCTTGTGTCCCCCTTTATTACCTTTTCCTTGAATTTTTCTTCAGAAACTCAATCCAGTCTTATAAAATTCAGCCCAAGGTCAATCTTTCATTATCTGAGGTCTTCCGATGTTACAAGTCTGTTATGCGCATGTTCATCCTCGTTGTTGGTCCTCTTCAACTTGTTTCTTACCCCTCTGTAAAGGTACTCACTTTTCTCTTACTTTATTGATTGTTCTGCTAAAAAAAAGTTGCCTTTTTTGCAATGTGTGTGATGGGGTTTTGTTGAATCTGAAAAGGGTTTTTTGTTCTTTGATAAATCCTTGGATCGGTGATTTCAATTTAGGAACCTATTTTTATCTTGTTTTGTTCTCCTTTTAGAATTGGCTGTTCATTGTCCAGTGTGTTTGATTGAGTTGTAAGTAGACTAACATAGAGGTCTCGGCTTCAAGCCCCAGATATGGAAAGACCCTTGTGGGAGTGCCACCCCATTGAATGTGTCCTGCATTGCGTGATCTGGATTTAGTCGGAAAAATAAATAGTAGACTAACACATGGAATCCCCAAATATTACTGTTATTGGAATCAAATAGGCCCAAATAGAGTTCAATGGATATTGAAGATTCAAATTCAACTAGTTTGGATCCATTTGTTGTTTGTTTGATTTTCACTTTTCAGTATGGGAGTTGTAATTTTGTATTAATTTTAGATCAAGGATGTGAAACTGAGATATGAGACGAGGGTACCTAGGAAACAACCTCTCTACCTTGTGAGGTAGTGGTAAGGTCTAGTACATTCTACCCTCTCCAGACCCACTTGTGGGATTCTATGTTGTTGTTGATGTGAAACTGAGATACTCTTGGTGATCTATTTTGTGAATTTTTTGCAATGTAGATGATTGGGATTAGAACAAGTTTGCCGTTGCCGCCGTTATGGGAAATTCTGTTGCAGTTGGGAACATACTTTATAGTGGAGGACTATTTCAACTATTGGATCCATAGGTTTTTGCATTGCAAATGGGGTTATGAAAAGATTCACAAGGTTCATCATGAATACACAGCTCCAATAGGCTTTGCTGCACCATATGCACACTGGCTAGAGATTTTGATCCTTGGGATCCCCTCGTTTCTTGGGCCCGCTATTGCGCCGGGTCATATGATCACATTCTGGTTGTGGATTGCATTCAGACAAATTGAGGCTATTGAGACTCACAGTGGGTATGCACGCGTGCTCTTTTGCTTTTTGATTTTTCATACTAAGGTAGTAGTACTAAAAAGTTGCTTTTTTGGTGATTAAGTGTGATTATCTTCTATTATAATTTGACCAAATCATGGGTTAACAGTAACAACTATCACTTTATTCCTTTTTCCTTCACTGTTTGCTTTTTTGATCTCTGGGTAGTGAATGGAATTGCATGAGATATCTTTTTAAGTGAAACAATAGCTGTGTGCTTTTCATTATTAGTCACTCTTTCTGTATCATTTATCTTTCTTTTACCTTTTTTTCTTTTCATATCTAGTTTATTCTGCTTATGTGTTTTTGTGACGAGAGTTTCCAGGAAACAGTCTCTCTACCTCTATGAGGTACATGCCACCCTCTTCAGGCCCTACAATAGCTTTTTCCATAGAAGGATTAGAAAGTTGTCTTCTTCTGCTCTTTTCTTTCTCAATTTCACCTAGGTCCTTTCCCTTCCTCTTTTTTCCCCCCCCTTGTCGTTGTGCTATTTTCTATTGCTTTTGGTAGATGGGTTTGGTAAGGCTTGTGGCAAAAATCTTAAATGTGAACTGCATCTTGGACATGTAAAGTGGTGCTTATAGTATCTGGTTTTACCGTTAACATTTTCTTGCACAGAAATAAAATGCAATCCCTCAGAGAGTCTAGATGTCAGTCACTCTCTGCTTGGATATCTTTTATATTATATGATTAAAAAGAAATGTTAACTATGAGATCTCACGTTGAAAATCTCACGGATATTAAAAAAAAAACACTAAGTGCTTTCTTGCTATCTCTTAACTTTGGTGGGCAGAGTTACTTGGTACTCTTGCTAATGGGACCTAGCAGGTAGCCAGTACCCAGTGAAATAGTGGAGGATAGGCACAAGCTAGCCTGGACACCACCATCATCAAAAAAAGAATTAACTTAGTGTAAGAGATCCCATAGTCCTAGGTAGTAATGACTATATTCTTAGGGGTTTCTCATGCTATATGCTTGGATTGGCTCACTCGATCAATTTTTCTCTTGTGAGCCGTCTTTTCTCTGGGATATCACTAGTGCTAGTTACATCAAATTTTCAATATCCCATCCTTTATTACTGGAATAGGCATTTTGAGATCCATGTCTTGCTTTCACTTTTCAATTCCTTCTCTGATAGCTGATCCCATTTTTGACATCTTTGGCGTTGTGATCACGATTAAGTAGTGTGTGGAACTAAAGTTGGAGACAACACTTCATTTTGCTTAGAAATTCGGACAAATATTAATATCTTGGTATTGAACTTGAAGATGCTGATAACTTAATAATTATCTGTACAAGCAAATGCTATATTTAGATATAAAGACTACTAATATCGTAGTCATGGAAGATGGTGCAATATACGTATAATTGCAGAATGCACCTCCTTTCCCACTTGATATTTCAAGAGAAAGCTTGTCTGACTGGTTATAATTGGATCTGATGTAGACTGGACTTTTTTTTTAAAAAAAGAAATTGATAAGTTTATGATCTAGAGTCGAGACTGGACTTAAAGCAAGCAAGATTGACAAATAGTTAGTGAAGTTAAGCAAATCTTTCTGTTTTAAGGGACGGTGCTTGGTACCACTTTACATGCCAATAATTCGCAAGTACATGCTATGCATGTAATAATTAGTAGCAGCTTCCTGAAAAGTATGATAATACTTAATAGTGTGTTTGGAGTAGAAAAGACGACTCTTTAGATTTGTATCTCGATAACAATATCTTTGTTTTTTCATTCAAAATGTTCTCGTCTTACATTTGTTCATGTTGCAAGGTGTAAGGCAATATTCAGAAGTCAGAACAAGAAGAGTGTTCTTTTTTTAACCTTATCACGTACAATTGCTTCTCATTGAATCTTTGTTGGTCTTCCAATTGGACAACTAAAATCATTGTGGCGCTTGCTGATATAATGTTTAAAGAATTAGATTTATGTGTTGGAATCAGTTTCAAGAAGTGCTATTTAGTTGCAGCATCTCAAAGTTGAAAAAAAAAATGAAGTGATGCTTATTCGTCAATACTAAATATTGGAGACTCTTGACAAAAATAGTATGGCCTGAGAAGTGACAGAGACACTTCTCTTTTGTGACAATGTCTGTTGTAAATGTAATCAATTATGCGCATTTTAGAACTTAAAATGTGGAAAGTGGCATAGTTTAGCATCTAGTCATGTTTAATCATTCATGTACAGAGAGATCCAATTAGGAGTAGCAGGTCAATTATTGCTAACCATGTTATCTGGTATCATTTCTTTTCATATTAGCTTGTTCATTTCTTTAGAAGATTGTTTCTTTTTAACTACTGGTGTTGGGAAGTTGATGTGCTCAAGCTTACACTTGAGTGATCGCTTAGAACTAAGGATTCCGTGTCTAATCTAAGATTAACTTGCTTAGAGAGCCCATTGGAGCAACAGCTCAATAAATAAATTATATTTGATATAGAAGCTTAGATCTACTGATCCATCTTGCTCAACCACATTTACTTCTTTGATGCTAGTCACTGCTATACAGAGCTGACTGCTAAGAAAGATTTCTGGTCTTTCAACAATCTCTTTAATTGCTCAGTTAGCTGTATACCGTTGAAATCTTTTGCTGGCAATGTTTCCGATATTTTATGTAGAGTTCTTTTGCATTGCTCCTACTTCACGCATGAGTTTGTATGGTGATTGGTGCATGATTTAACTGATCAATTTTCATCATTCTTTCAGATATGACCTTCCGTGGACTCTCACAAAGTATATACCTTTTTACGGAGGACCAGATTACCATGACTACCATCACTATGTTGGGGGCCAAAGTCAGAGCAATTTTGCTTCAGTTTTCACCTACTGTGATTACATATATGGAACTGATAAGGTGATTTCAGTATTGTGGGTGTTTATTTTCAGGTTACAAGTTCCTTTTTCTAACCATACAGATTCTTACATTGCGGGTTCTTATCTCACAGGGCTATCGCTATCAAAAGAAGGTCCTCCAGCAGGTATCGTTACTGTGACTGCTTTTGTCGTTCTGTAGTTTTAAGGAAGAAGTGCTGACTTCTTGGATATTTTATTATATAAACACCATAAGCTACCCACAATGGTTGTTACTTGTCGTCAATAATAAACCATAAGCTTTTTCCGTATGGTTCAAGTTGATGAAGTTGTAGGTGTTAATGCTTCTTTGCAAGAATGATGTATTCCTTTTAGCTGATGATGTTGTGTTTCTGCAGTTAAAGGGAGCTTCAAATGCCAATGGTGAACAAAATGGAGGTTCAGCGACATTTGCAAAAGATTTCAAAGATGACTAAGTCCTAACCCTCCTAAGGCCTTACAGTGTAAAACACTCGGAAAGCATCATTTGTTTAGGTTGACCACATCTGCTGTTCAGAATGTGTTGAAGCACTAGGTAGGAAGTTTGCTTCATGGGCTTATGAGTAACTACCCCAAGAGTAGTGGCTCTTTGTTGTCCATGAAGAATGTTTGGAACCCAAACTTTGTTTTGTATCAGATAGTATTCGTCGATGCGTTTTAAGTTGTGAAATGAAGTTTAGCCTGTAGTCTGAGTGCATACTGTTGCATCACCAGTAGGAGTGTTGATTTGCCTAGATATCTAGGAAGTTGATTAGGCAAAAAGTTGCATGTAGGGTGAACTTGTTTTCTGCTAAAAGTGTTACTATGCAGTTCATTTACAAGTATAATAGAGAATTGCATGGTATCCTAATATGTTTCAAGACAGAATGTTATTCACTGATTAGCAAGTGCTGTGTCTTTTTAGAGCAAGGGAATGAAGGATGTGATGACTCTCTCTTTCATTTAAGTTTTTTGTTTCCCGCCCAGTGTCCGGTACCCACATTGGAGCTTGATTAATCATGATTCATGCATTGCAGAGTCCATTTTTGGGACAACGCTACTAGTAGATCTTTGGTTAAGGGTGGAGAGTTCCGATCATTTAGATACACCCTGCCACACCTCTACCTTCACGTCGTGATATTTGCTTAGACTATATACAGATACTTTTCGTATAATATTTTGTACATATTTATCAAATACAGGAAAATCATATATTTCTCGAAGATATATTTTCTGCAGAAAATATCTTCAAACACATCCCAAGTTTGAACCTTTTCTTCTACACGGTAAATATGAAAACTTTGGTCTTGTGAGTTTCAATAACAAAGTTGGTTGAAAATTATATGAAAGAATGCTATAATTGCCACTATTTCTCCGAGATTGCAATGAAGTTTGTTGCATTTGATTGGGTGCTACTTAGGGCTTAACTCGCAATTGGATTACATACTATATCAACTCAAAACTTGACCAAACTTAAGCCCAATAATTGTAAAACATCAGCCCAAGGCCAATTTTCCAAAGGTCATTGGTCACTAAATCTTAGAAATTTACATATAAACAGTAAGTACTAGTGAAGCGCCAACAAATAGTTTCAAATTATAGTTAATACGAAATCGAATGGTGGTGCTTGATTCAAGCTCTAGTATTATTGTCTCCTTAGAGACACGTAATAAGCCCGTCTAGCTCAGTTGGTAGAGCGCAAGGCTCTTAACCTTGTGGTCGTGGGTTCGAGCCCCATGGTGGGCGTTCTTAATTTTTTCTTAATTGGCGCCCAAACAATAGCCCAAACTATTGGGTCAGTATCACTTGGCCCAAAAAACAAGTCTATTTCAGTGTCTTGACTATGTTGTTGTAAGAAATTTCTTATTTTTGGTTTTGCTCTTTTAGGGGTGGGTGGGTTTTGCTCTTTTAGGGGCGGTTGGGTATAGTGTATCAGTCAGTCTATATGTATTGTATACTTTGATCATATTGATAAACTAGTTGGCCGAAGGGTATATATGTCTGACTGCTAACTACCTTTTACTATTGTGTGTGTGTATGATATGAAGAATACATACAAATACAAACCACAAATAATTCTTGGGTTTTTCCTATTTGTTTTGAATCAAAGAGTTGGTTGACGTAGACTTGAATTAACTATTCCTTAACAAGTACAAGTATGGGGCAAATGTATTATTGAATTTTGTGCTGTCCTTTCCACCCCCACACCAAAATTAAAAAAAAAAAAAAGAAAACCATAGTAAGTGAATAATAATAGTAGTAACCAATTATACAAGAGAGAGGGTGAGTTGCCTAGTGACACATAGGTTGCTAATAAAAGAGCAGACAAATTCAGCTCCAAATTTATTTTTGTTTAAGCCAATAGGATTGTATTGATGGGCCTATTTTCAATTTTAGGCTCATTCATCAATCAACCTCAGTTTCACCTGCCTTTGCCATTCCATTTATGCACCTAAAAATGGTACACATATGTCCCATTACCAATTATTTTCATGCCCAAAGTCTAGAGTAGTAGCCCATGCTCATTCAACTATTAGGGTTTCCCATAATAATCTATGAGGGTGTGTGGTCAAGTTATAATATTAGGTACTCACCTCGATGAACTTAATAGCTTTGGGTTAGATTTTGTATTCAAAGACGAAGGCATTCTACAACATATGTCCCATTACCAATTATTCTCATGCCCAAAGTCTAGAGTAGTACCCTATGCTCATTCAACTATTAGGGTTTCCTATAATAATATATGAGGGTTTATGGTGGAGTTACAATATTAGGTACTGATCTCGATAAACTTAATAGCTTTTGGTTAGATTTTGTATTCAAAGACGAATGCATTGTACAACGATTTTTAGGTTAACACTCCCTCCGTTTCAAAAAGAACATGTTTTCTGTTTTAGTCTGTTTACAAAAGGATGATATTTTCCCTTTTTTGGCAATATTTTAACTTTAACTTTTCACGTGGTTTGTTTAAGGCCAAAAGATTAAAAATCATTTTGGTACATTTGATATAACTTTAATATACAACTATAAAATCAAATTATTTTTTTTTTCTTAAACTTTGTGTCAAGTTAAAATATGGTCATTCTTTTTAACACGGGGGAGTAGTACAATAGTGATGACTAGATTTATCATTTTTAACACGGGGGAGTAGTACAATAGTGATGACTAGATTTATCATCAAATATTATAGGTACATAATGAATTTCTTAATATATAGACTATTGTGTTGACATGAAATTTAACCTCAACCTCATACATTAATGTTTAATTTTTTTTTCACTCCCTGTTCATAAAAATATAAAATACCCACCACAATCTTCTTTTTCTTAGTGCAATAAATTCTAAAGTATATAATTAAAATTGAAAAAGGCAAAAAAACTGTGTATATTAGCTTAGTGTTTAAGGTTCGTATTACTAATGTGGTGCTTTTTATAAGATTATGAGCTTAAATCTAATACTTATCAAAATTTGAATGAATTTTCACATATATTTCTATGATTCGTATCGAAAATATTGGGTTCGAACACATCCATAGTTACATCTGCCATTGAATAAAGTGTTAGGTCATCACAATTTCTTGAACTGTTCATTTGTACTTGTTGAAACTAAATTTCATCATGTACTTGTCTGCATTTCTAAAATCTACATGTCTATGACTAAAAAATTCTGTTTTATGAATAAATTCTATTCCCCATTTACAAAATTTGCTTAATTTTATATGTTGTATACCTCTGATATATACAATTTACATAATTGTATATCCTGAAGGTATACAACATGAAGAATTGGTGAATTACATTGTTATATATTATTAAAGTATATTCCATATATACTGGTGGAATTTTACTGGATATGTTGTTTTTATTGCATGTGTACTGGGTATTGATACATTATATTTTAAAAAAAAAACAAATGGAGAAATTCAAGTAAATTTCATAGAGAATTTCAAGGTGATTAAAATTTACTTGAAGAAATAGTGAAATCTTACCAATTTTGATGACTAATACCAACTTTACAATTTATTTGCTCTGGAATTTGGAGACAAGAATTTACATATTATGTGGATCCTTGTAAAACTTATATTCTACTCATATAATACTTTTTAGATATTTTCTCCTCTTTCTCTCTCTATATAAATTGTAACAACTCATCTTAATATGAGAAGTTCTATATCGGCAAAATATAGAAAAGTTATTGCGTATATAACTAAACATGTCTCACCTACTAGTGACACGTTTTAAACTCGTGCGGACCTAAACTCAAAGCTAATAATATTACTAGCGGATTGGATCATTATATATATATATATATATATATCATGACAATGACATGCAAATTGCAAATCATGCAGTGAATTGCTAATGTTTTCCAGGTGATGTTGTGTCTGTGGATCAAAATAAGTGATGTCATTTTCCAGCATATTGGAAAATATTAAATTATTATATTAAAAAAATGCAATGATTCACGTGATCACAATATTTAGCTTTTGCTTCAATTCTGTATTTGTGTTAAAAAAAATTAATAAATATATGTATGAATATTTGGTTGTAAATCAATAATTATTATTATATACTATTAATTTGAAATTACTATAAAAATTCATAAATTTTTAAATCATAAACTCACGTCTGACAGAATATTGAATCATTACTATGTGACAAAAGAAAATTACAGAATAATCTGCATATTAATCAACAGAAAAAGACAGTCTTTGGTGAGTTAGTTTGTAAATATCTAAAAGGATAATAGTGCTCTTGATTCCTTAATTATTTGACAAATCTAATTTTGTTAAATGGTTATATTCAACCTAACACATTTAGCTCCTAAGTACACTTTGATTAATCAAGAGGGTAATTCACGGTTAATCACTTAATTTTTATTTAATTATACTAAAATAATTAAATACTAATATTTTGTAACAAAAGAAAGTCATTAGAATAAATTAGTCAAAATCCACAATTTGATGTTCAAAAAATAAAATTTGACAAGTAAAACGATCTTTTTTTAAATGCTTTTGCCGTGTTTAATAGAAAAATAAAAAGTTAATAATGGAGGAGTTGCATCATATAAGTGACTTAAATTTCTTCTTTCTATCCGATACATTAATTCAGTAATTTGTATACATCAATTCTGATCCTTAAATTATCTGTATGTTCAATATATTATGCTTTAAATGTTACCTATGCTGATACTTAAAAATCCCAATTTCTATATCCGGCGCTGAATTAATGTATCCGAATTGTCATGTTTCTTAACGAAATTCTGTAAATTGAAAAAGGATAGAGAAAAATGATAATTAACCCTTTATACTATGTGATTTATGTAAACCCACCAATAAAATCAGTATATGCTTTATCTCTTTCAAATCTCACCGGTAAGATT
>DF361092.1:4568-19292 GCA_000787875.1 Solanum virginianum | reverse complement strand
ATCTCACCGGTAAGATTATATAGGAAATATTACTGTTGTTGTTATATAAATATTATAAACAATCAATACATCAGAATAATAATGATAATAATAACATAATAATAAATAATAATTTATTTATTTATTTTTAAAAAAAGGAAAGTGACATCCAGGTGGAAGCAAAAATATGAAAAGGGCTCATCAAGATTTTATTGTCCTAAAATCGTGTGGTGATGGCTTTCTCATTTTATTTTGCTTTCTTCACTCATTGGCCTATCTACCTTTTAAAAAGTTAAAGAATTATACACATCCCCATATACTATACTTTAATTATTATATTTTTCTCATTAGACTTTATTATTCTTTAGCTTTCTTTTACTCTTTTTCTTTTTTCTTCCTCTTGGGAGACATCTACAAAGAATGTTGTCATTCAATCTTAACCATACACATGTTTTTCATTAGAATCTTACATAGTATACCACCTATGCCATTATGGTTTTTCTACTTTTACCCTAATAGGTAAATGCCATTCATAGGTTAATTATACAGTTCTTTAATCATTACATTATGTAATCATATTTCTTAGTTTAAATACGTGGAGCAATATTAATTTCCTCTTATTTTATGTTACTTTATACGTCAAAATATTGATCAAATTCTAAAATTTATAAAACCTAGTGGAAGAATATGTTGGAGTTTTAGCACTTCATAATTTTATGTTTTATTAAAACAAACTTTATTATTTATTACGTAAAACATTTATAAATAACATACGCGAGATCTTTTATGATTAAAAATAAGGATATTCGGAGCGAAATGAAAGCGACTGCTACAGTGGACATGAGAGAGCTAGGCGAGATTGAGATAGTTCAAATATGTGAAGAGGAAATGCATAAATATTCTAGTGAGGAGGTGTGATAAGTTGACTATAGCTAGTAGATATGAAGAGAGGTAGAGATAGGTCAAAAAAATATTAGGGAGAAGTGATTAGACACAGTATGACACATTTATAGCTTATCGATGACATGACGACTCCGGATAGGAGATATGGAGGTTGAGGATGAGGAAAAAGTTGTCTAATTTTCCTTATTAATAACATTGTTACTATTATTTTCCTATTATCTTATTCAACGTAACGATTTTTTGTTACATGTATGTGTATAATATACTTTGACTAGTCTACTATTTGTGATGCAACTGTTTTCTTATCCATTATTTTCAGTATGATTTTTTCTCTATTATATATTTTTTTCATATACATATTTCAATTGTAAAATTACACTGAATATATTTTTATTATTATTATATACCAGAGATCTCTTTTGAGTCATTTTCTTTCATTCAAATCGTAAAGATGCCATTCACCTATTTTCACAAAAAAGCTTGACTACTTAAATAGATACATAAATTCTATACACCTGTAAAAAAAAATTATAAAAAACAGAAAGATACTAAATATTTCGATAGCAAAATAGGATATTATAAGGAGTCACATGGAGATAAAGAGAGTAGTAATATGTGATTGATTGGTACCCAAATTAAATTATTCTAGAATTATAGTCTTAAAATTTTAATTCATGCACTAATTTATTTCACCTAAGAGATGGGGTAACAATCTTAAATTGGATAGAATAATATAAATATCTCATAATCAGGATAAATTTATATTATTTATCAAATATAATATAAAATTTATCTCAAACTAAACTCTGAAATATTCTATTAACCAAGCCCATGTTGGATATAATAGTATTGTACTATACGTGGAAAAAAGTAAAGTTAATTATATCCCACCTAAAGTTAATTTGACTATTAGACGAATGAGCTTTTGAAAATTCACTACTATCTTCATTCCATATTAGATGGATACTTTTATTCTAAATGATGATTAAGAAATTATTAATAAATAGATCAATTTTATTATTTTATTTTTCGTTCATATTAATTAGCCTTTTAAAAAAAATTATATCTTCAAAATTTGTTTAAACTTCCAAAGGTCATATTAATTTGTAATCAAAAGGATGTCAAAAAAAAAAGAATATTAATTGTAGAGATAAAATGGGAAAAACTTAATTAATTCTATTTTGATTTAGTAAGTTATCAAATAATATAGAATAAAAATTTTTATTAAAATATTCATCTAATATGAGATAAAGGGAATACAAGAGAAAAGGTGTTGCATTTCCAAAATGTTTAATTCTAATAAAGCTTAATTAAAATAATAAAATTAGTTTATAAAAATATAATACGTTTAATTTATTCAAATTTGAACAGGTTAATGAACGATCTATTCAGTAACTCAACTTATTTGACTCACATGAATCCAGCTCATCTAAAAATTGAGCTAATTTGCCGCAAAGTATGTATCTTAATTGACATATCAAAAGCTTTATTAATTCCATTTTGAAAATACTTTTCATATAGTAATATAATATTATTTAACTATAATAAATATATAAATAATTTTATTACTTTTTATTTCAATAATTTTACAAAAATTATATTAAAATAATGGGAGTTCAAAGTGCTCATTTGCCAATCCTATGCCTAACACAATTTTACTGAAATATTTAACACATATAGTCACTTATTCAAAATATAAGAAGAAAAAAATAGTGGATAAATATAATATATAAAGCATTTGATTTTGTCCACAATGAGAAGTTTTCTCGAAAGATATAAAGAAGGGCTATGTTATTCAAGGGGAATTGGTGTTTCTCCATTTATGGGAGCCAAAAATTGATTTTGATGTAGACTTTGCATAAAAGTTATGTTTGAAAATTCCCTACTTCCTATAACTTGTAAGTGGACAAGTCCAATGATGCCAAAGTTTGAAATACAAAATTAAAATAAATAAAACTTAGCAGAAATGTCAAACATTCACTCTTTTAAATGTTGATAATTTAGAGTGAAGTGGAAACAAAATCATTCTTTAATCTTTAACGGGGGAGAATAATTCAAGAACATCTTTACTAAAACTTGTTTCCAAATACAGCAAATCCAAAACAATAAAAGATGAAATTTATCATGTGTTCTTTTTCTTTACTATATTCAAGGTTGTCGATTAGACGTTAAAGAAATAGTAGTACATCAAACTTCTATAACTTCAACGAACACAAATAACAATAACAAAATCATGCACCAAAGACTCTACTTTGTTTGTAGAAAATTAGATGTTTTGAAAATGCAATAATTTTCTCTATTTATAATTAACAACATTGAATGAAAGCTGTTCTGAATAGGTATAAATAATTCAAAAATTAATTAGTTTAATAATTTCATGAATTATTTAATCAATAATATTAGAAAAAAGAAAAAGTAATTAGAATTATAAATAAATTTTGTCTAAAAAGTTTATCGATAAAAGTTTTGCTCTACTCTATCAATGAGGGAGAAAATAATTCTTCATTTTTCTTTCACTTGATTCTCTCTCGCATCTCTTAGTTCTCATTTTCTATTTCACACCTCATTTCTCAATTCACACATCAGTTAAACCCAACACTAAATATATTGAGATTGATATTAAGTCCCTTACTTATTTACTTTAATTATAGGAGCTAATCAATACAAGACATGTATGGGCGGAGTTAGGATACTACAAGAGTATTCATACTTTTTTCTTGAATATTTATTTTGTATATATCAAAATTAAAATTATTTTTTTATGTATAGATAATAGTTATTGAATCTAATGACTTTCTTTTTATATCTTTTTGTATGATTTATTACTCGACCCCTTAATGAAACACCTAGGGAAGAAAATGACCATTGATTGTGTATATTATTTGCTCATGATATATATAGTGTTAATTGATGAACTGAACGAGAATTTAATCAGAAGTTTGAAATACGGACAAACATTTTAGAAACTAAAGTTTTTAAAATAAGTACAAGTAAAATAGACTACATGCACTACAAATTTATTTAGCATGTTTAAGCATGTCTAAAGATATTTCATTTAGACAGTATTGAAACTAAGTTTTGTTTCAATTGAACACCTCAACTCCTAATACAATGCTTCAATTAGACACTTCGTTCAAATTCTAATTAATTTTTTTTGTGCATTCTCGTTCTCTATTAGATAGTTAAGTCAATCACACAAAATATATCATATTCTTACATTATGCGCATTTCCTTAATAAGTCGTAAACCCTCAAACAGTCTCGACGTAGCTGTATATTATTAAAGAAAATGATATATTTTATTGTGATTAACTTAATTACCCAATAGATGACTGATAACACGTCCATTTTTTTTCTTCAAAATTTTAACCAAGAAATATTTGATTGAACTATTTTATTAAGAATTAAGATATTCAATTGAAACATGCTATGAATTTAAATCGAAAGCCTCGAATTGCCACATTTGCCAAATGATGTAACTAGTAATATGCATTAAAGATAAATAAGAGAAGATTATTTTGAGATAGTTTGATCATATCATATATAGACCTATAAATGAACGAATAAATAAATCTAAAACTATGATAAACAAAAATATTAAAAATCATCTTATTTTAACGGTCTCATACACACACCAAGTCAATTACCTTCTTTCCTTTTTTTTTCCTTAAAAGCATAAGTAGATATTTATAAATTATTGTGTAAAAAATCATTAATTTTTTTACTTCTTTTGCATGAGCGGAGGATGAAAATCTATTATCATTAAATATGAAAGTAAATCATAATCATTTAAAGCCCTAAGAAAAAATAACAATACAATAATAAAGAATAGAAAAGTGTGTGTTTTATATATTTCATTACAATAATTGGTTCCTCGTGTGTTATTTAAAAAAAGAAAAGAAAAAAAAAAAGCAGCCAAAAAACCAAAGAAGCCAAGTCCTAATTAAAAATAATTCAATTATCACTGTTTATGCCACCAACTCAAATCTAATATTTATCATGTTTTTGTTCACATTTTTAAAAAACATATTTTAAAAATATTTTCACTAAATTACTTTATTTGTTTATTTATTTCAATTTAATATTACTTATTTTGTTCACCGCATTTAATCTATGTTCCATATTTATTGAGCAAGAGTAAAGTTAAAAACTTATAATATGGGTGATCACTCGCTCTTTATCTAGAAATCTAATATGGTTTGAAGCGCTAGACAAATTTAGAGTCTGCATGGACTCAACACCGCATCTCTTTTCAAAGGGTCGCTGTGACTAATTAACTCATGTCAAGCAACCCATCTCGCCCTCCGGAACAGGCTATCAAGGAACTCAAGCCACCTCTTTATTTTAGTGGTGCTGGTATTCGTAAGTCAGCGGACTACTAGTCAATGTTTTCGCTTTGAAAGTAGAAAATTTGTCAATTCCTTTAATTCATAGCTTAAAAGAACACAATGACGAGGGATGATCCGCCCATACAACCAGCAGGAAGGATGACACGCAGGCTTGTGAAGTTGTGACTACTGAATAGACTAGTTTAGATGCAACCAACGTTCTAAACTTGTCTATTAATTATATTTACTTTTGATAATTATAGTTTATTTTTAATAAGAATAATAAATAAAATAAATTTTGGGGAGTAGCTTTTGGATTTTCCCTTTTTTAAATGAAAAAATAATGGGATTGATTGCAAGCAGATCTGGTGAACTTTTTGCAGGCACATTTTTTATTGTTTGGATTTGGTCAACACTGTTCCAAGAAAATGAAGAACAACTGGTGGGAATTATTTATTATATTAAAAATTCATTTTCATGTCTTTATTGGTTTTTTTTTTAAATCAACACATGAACAACAAGGCACACCAACAAAAAAAAAAAAGAAAAAAAAAGACGAAGCCAAATTAGCTCACACTCAATCGCGAAGTCGAGATTTAAATTAAGAGAATTCAAAATCTAAAATAACAAATACATAAACTGGTTGAATTTTATTGAACAAATTTGACATCTCTTATATTTAGATAAAAAATAATTTTAAATATAAATAAATAATATTATTTTCTATCGAAGATTCAAATTTTCTAGTTACAAAGTGACTTTGCCACTGCTCACACGAGAAATTTCTTTTTTCTAGATAAATATCATTAAATTATTAGTACAGATTTTCTTCCCCATTAGAAAATTTGAAGGAAAACAAACAAACAAAAATGACTCTTCCTGGCCCACATGACCTTTTTCCCACTAAAAAAGGCCCATGATAGAGACAACAAATACGTAAATAATAATAGTGATGTTCTAAATGTAAATGAAATTAAAGTTGAAGATATTTTTTAATATTATATATATATACGCACACATTAAATAATAAAAAATATAAGGAGAGATATTTATCAAATCCACGAAGAACATGAATTCGAAATAGTTAGGTTTCAAGTTGATTCATGGCATGCAGACTCAATTTACTCTTACCCATTTTAGACATTTAAAACATGTCAGAAATAAGAAGAATAATATTGAACGGAATTATTTTCAAAATTGAGGAATCTACCGCATTATTTTTGATAGATTTTTAACTAATTAATTATAAATAACTTAGAAATAGAATTTTAATAAATATTAAATCTAAATTCATAATTTAATAATGAGTATGGTGCTAAGAATTTTAAAATTAAAATTTGAATTTTACATGAACGCCCCCAACCCCTCCCTCTTCCTTAAAAAAGAAAAAAGTTTAAAAATTGAACAAGAACTCCCAAGTAGCATGAGATTCTTTTCACTTGATTGAATTTGCTAATAACATGCCATAATTCTTCAATTATGCACATATTTATTGGTTTATTTCTTAATTAAGAAAGAAGAAAAGATATTCATGACTCCTCATTTTTAGTATTCTCTACATTTATATGAAAGTTTTCCTTAAATAATATGCAATACTAAAATGTTATAGCTAGACTTCATTTTTTTTCCACCCTAAAACATATATATTTTAAATTTAGATTATAACTTATTACAACTCTTGTTCATATTTTCAAATTTTAAAGAAGTAATTTTTACTTAACCACATTAATTTCTTGCATTTGGAAAATAGTATCATTTTGATTACCTTTTAAGTGAGACAACAAATTTTGTAGAGAAATAAAAAATTTTGCTAAAGATATTTAAATTTAATTGATATATATATATATATATATATATATATATAAAGTAATTCTTTTATCGATATACTTAGTAACTTTTTTATACTCTATACACTTTTTTATGAGAAGTGTTCATTGATATGCCTATGCTTGTGTATAAATATCTTAATTTTAAATCAACTGTTAAAAATGTATTTTCGTATTTCTTAATATAAAATATGTATTTTATTGTATTAAAATTTTGTATCTCTCTTCATTTTTCATTGGTACTTTTTTTTTTAAAGCGTATTTTACAGAATTTCGAATTGTGTGGATCTATTGTATTTTAAATATTTAATTTTGTATAATGTATTTATATCTATTTTTATGTCATTAGTATATATTGCAAGTGACGAGTCATACAACATTTATGCTAAATATGAGTAGGAATTTCATGATAATTCCATGTCGTTTCGAGGACACATTAGCTACTCATTCAAATAATTTTTGGATTAAATGTTTAAATTATCATAATTAGTAACTTTTCTTATATAGTAGTATAAAATAATTAATAAAAATAAATAAATATTTTCTTCTTTAAAAAAAAAATTATTTTTCCATTCCGATATTGAGGGCAAGTGTTAGAACTTAGAAGGTTCTATTCGTCAAACAGTAAACAGGCGCCTTTCTCTGTTAAGACCAAAGCTTACTCTCTTCTTTTCTCACTTTGCCTCTCTTCTCTCTATTTCTTTCCTTCTCCGGCACCGTTTCCGGCCAAACTCCGGCCCGGAACTTTCTTCCTGATTCACTGAATCTATAAACTCCTCGAAATATTTCCATCAACAGGGCACAAAAACGTGTCAGAAACCAAACAGTGTGACTCAGGACCACTACAATCCAAAAATAACTTTTTTTCTCCCGATTCTACCGGAGTCTCTCATGGACCACCGGCCGTCACCCAATTTCCCTCCCTTGCCGGCGACATTTCCCGGATGAAAATGCATGTCATAAAATGCCCCTTGAAAACACCAAATTTACATAAAGCCATGTCCTTTGCATTTTAATTTCAGAAGGATTCAGCAGCCAAAAGAAAAAAAGAATAATCATCATACATTAATAACTACAGGGGCTTTTTTGGTATTTAACAAATGGCGTCTGCACCAAATACAACCACTGCTTTAGCCACTGTGGAATCTACAGTCGTCGTCGGCGGCGGCGGTGGCGGTGGATCAGCCGATGAACTTAATGCTAAGGCAGTGCATAAGAGATATGAAGGGTTAGTGATGGTACGGACCAAAGCTGTAAAAGGGAAAGGGGCTTGGTATTGGGCTCACCTTGAGCCGATTTTGGTTCAGAATTCTGATACTGGACTTCCTAAAGCCGTCAAGCTTCGTTGTTCCTTATGCGACGCCGTTTTCTCTGCGTCAAACCCTTCAAGAACTGCTTCTGAACATCTCAAAAGAGGGACTTGTCCCAATTTCAACTCTGTTGCAAAACCCATTTCATCAGTGCCACCTTCTCCGTCAACCACCGTCACCTTGTCGCCGTCGCCGACTCCATCACATCAGCAGCAGAATCATCGTAAACGGAGCTCCTCCGGTAGTGGTGGTGGGGTACGTGGGGGTAATGGTGGGGGTGGAAGTGGGGGGAGTGTGACGACGTCGTATCAAGTTCCCCCGTTAGCTATTGTTGATCCATCAAGATTTGCAGTAGAGTTAGCCTATTCCCCTGTTGTTTCAATGGCTACTTCAATTGTCACTGCCGCAGGTAGTGGTGGAGGCGGTGCTGCTGGTGGTGGTGGCAGTATTCCGGGCAGTGGTAGTACTGCTGTGTATGCGCAGCAACATTTGATGTTATCAGGTGGTAAAGAGGATTTAGGTGCTTTAGCTATGTTGGAAGATAGTGTGAAGAAGCTAAAAAGTCCTAAAGCATCACCTGGTCCAACATTAAGCAAATCACAAATTGATTCTGCACTTGATTATCTTGCTGATTGGGTGTATGAATGTTGTGGGTCGGTCTCATTTTCAAGTCTTGAGCATCCAAAGTTCAAATCTTTCTTAAACCAAGTTGGTTTACCACCACTGTCAAGGAGAGATTTTGCTGGTTCAAGACTTGATGCTAAGTACGAGGAAGCAAAGGCTGAATCCGAGGCGAAAATTCGAGATGCTATGTTCTTTCAGATTGCATCCGATGGTTGGAAGTCAAAGAATTATGTGCATGTTGGTGAAGAAAGTTTGGTTAATTTGTCTGTGAACCTTCCCAATGGGACCAGTGTGTTCAGAAGAGCAGTGTTCACCAGTGGATACGTGCATTCGAAGTACGCAGAGGAGATTTTTATGGAGACCATTTCTGAAATATGTGGGAACAATTTGCACCAATGTGTAGGTATAGTTGCAGACAAGTTTAAGGCTAAGGCTTTGAGGAATTTAGAGAATCAGCATCATTGGATGGTTAATGTTTCTTGTCAGTATCAAGCGTTTAATAGTTTGGTTAAGGATTTTGGTAAAGAGCTTCCTTTGTTCAAGAATGTAACTGAGAATTGTTTAAAGCTTGCGAATTTCGTTAATAAGAAGTCTCAAGTCCGAAATAGTTTTCACAAATATCAGTTGCAGGAGTATGGGCATGCTGGTTTACTGAGAGTACCGTTGCGTGGTTATGAAAGATCAGATTTTGGACCTGTTTACACGTTAGTGGAGGATATTCTCAGCTCAGCACGAGCACTTCAATTAGTATTGTTGGACGAATCTTATAAGATATTGTCTATGGAGGACCAAATTGCTAGAGATCTCGAAGAGATGATGAGGAGCCCGCATTTTTGGAATGAACTGGAAGCGGTGCATTCGCTGGTAAAACTGATTAAGTCAATGGCACAGGATATCCAGACAGAGAAGCCACGTGTAGGGCAGTGCCTTCCTCTTTGGGAGGAGCTTCGGGTGAAAGTAAAGGATTGGTGTTCGAAGTTTCACATTGCAGAAGGACCTGTAGAGAAAGTAATCGAAAGGAGGTTCAACAAGAATTATCATCCTGCCTGGGCTGCTGCATTTATACTTGACCCTCTCTATCTGATTAGAGATACTAGTGGCAAGTACTTGCCTCCGTTTAAATGCCTAACACCAGAGCAAGAGAAAGACGTGGACAAGCTCATTACTCGGCTTGTGTCTAGGGAAGAGGCTCACATTGCATTAATGGAGCTTATGAAATGGAGAACTGAAGGACTTGATCCGGTGTATGCTCAAGCTGTACAATTGAAGCAAAGGGATCCCAGCACCGGAAAGATGAAGATTGCAAATCCGCAAAGTAGTAGACTTGTGTGGGAGACTCACCTCACTGAATTTAAGTCACTTGGCAAAGTCGCAGTTAGGCTAATCTTCCTTCGTGCAAGTTCATGCGGTTTTAAGTGCAACTGGTCTGTCTTGAAATGGGTCAACGCCCAGTCGCATTCAAGAGTGGGAATGGACAAGGCTCAGAAGTTGATATTTGTCGCCGCTCACTTAAAGCTTCAGAGGAGGGATTGTTCTAGTGATGAAGATAAAGATGCTGAGCTCTTTTCCCTGGCAAACAGCGAGGATGATGTGCTAAATGAGGTTTTTGTTGATACATCCTCTGTGTAGTGTACCTTTTCTTATTTATGACTACAACTGTAGGAAATTTTTCCTGGAGGAATGAAATTCTTTCCGCACTGTGGTACGTGCTTTTACTTTTTAATCTGAAGAAGAATTTTAGTAATGCTCCTGGATATGGAGGACTATTGATTCTTGCATGAGCAGAATCCGGTCTTAGAATCTGCGGTATTCAATAGTAGCTTCTTGTTTGGTAACACAGAGCTGATTGAGAGAAGTTGCAGGACAGAAGTATTGTACTGCTTTTATTCTTAGGTAGTTTGGCATTCATAATATATGTGGAGGGGAAGGTTTTTGTTTCCCTTTCTTGTAAGATCAGAAATTTTACTCTTTGATAGATCCTATTAATTTGATGAAAGTTCTTTCAGTTTTTGCCTTAAAGTTTTACAGTCATTATTTTGTTATATCCGGTTTAGTTCCCTCGAAGTAGTAATGACAGTAATTTGCACGCAGAATTTGGAGTCAAAAGTGCCTCATTCTACTAATTTGTTAAATGCTGAGCCGAAAGTTAGTATTGTACAAAACCAATCCTTTAAAATGATCCATTGAATAGTCTTATTCTCAAGATAAATTTACATTCGGTGTCAGTTCTTCAGACTCCGTTATATAGATGTGAGCTGGTTAACTTACATGGACGAGCCATCAAGAAGCAGATGAAGAATGTTGGACTGGAAGATTAACACAGATGAGATTATGCTGTAGGTTCTGTGCGTATGCCGTACCTCTGCGCTGCAATCTGGTGTCAATCCATGCTCTCAATATCTTTCCGGTATGTGCAACGAGTGCTCTTTCCCTAGTTGGTGAGATTCCTAACCGTGAGATAATAATATTATAGTTGTGAAGAGGTATTACTGTTGCCATTGGCTTGTTACCATGCTAATTTAACCAGTTAGAACTTCTTATCATTCTGTCAAATTAGGCTATCTAGATGATTGACCAGCTATCTGTTTATTTGTTTTCAATCTCATTAGTATTCTCTACTTTACTTTTGTTCCTTCTTTTCCGTGCCGAGTCAATGAATTGGGTTGAGAACCATGAGGTCTTAGGTTTAGAGACAAAAGACACTAGGTGATTTCTTCCTATTTGTCCTGCCTTTCTGGACAGATTAATCAGTACTTGTTGTTGGTGGGAGGTAGCAAGTATCCTGTGGAATTAGTCGAGCTGGCTCAGACACTATAAAAGAAAACGAAGAAGAATATTCTCAACTCATTAATATTTACCAACTGAAGTATGATTTTTGTGTATTTCTTTGATTCAGAAGTAATTGACAAGGTCAAGTCACTCTGGATAGACGACGGTAAGAAGCTGTTGCTTGGTCGGCAAAACCATTGGACCATAGTTGAAGAGTACTGAGGTAGTTGAAGACTAATGTAGCAGCCTATGCAACTAAGGTTTTGCTAGCTTTGGCAACAACCCCTTTTTGTCAAGGAACTTTGATCAATCTTTATAGCTGGAATAGCACTTCCAACAACTGACTGTTTGAACCCCACCATGAAAGAAGTGGAATTCTTTCCAAAAATTGGTTGTTGTTTTGGGATAAAGAAAAAGTTGATTAAGTTAAATCACCTTTAGGTAACTTCTCATTTAAACATTTTCTAAACTTGTGATGTTCATGCAGAGTCATTGGATGATGCTCCCCCATCATTGTGAAAAAGTTGTGAGAGGACCCAAAGTAGAAGAATACTGTCGGCATGAAGCAACACAAGAGAGATGCTTGATTGCGACATCGCAACGAAGATTGACTAATTTTGCTGGTTCTCAGATGACTTTCATTAATGGAAAAACATCATTACCAGGTAACCGTTTCAATTTTATTCGTATTTCACTGTTGTTTTTAACTTTTAAATCATGCATTCATCATAATTTGGATTTATTCTCAAGTAATCTTTATCTTGGCACCTCCCACATTTTCATTGTATTCATGAACAGTGAAAGAACTATATACTCTGTTTTATATGAGACATTTATATTGTCTAAAGGCATCAAGCAATTCTTGGAAAGCTACAGCATAACCAATGTATGGAGCGTACAGACCTTATCTCTACCTTAGACCCCTAGATCAAAATTCTCAGGGAAAATGTTAGAATGATCTCCATTTCTTAGTAAGTAGTGGCGTGATTCAATGCCATCTTCCGCGAAACCTTTGTGATACCAACATTTGGTATTATGTTTTTCCATATTGAATGTGGGATTATAATCTCGGGATAAACTAGTTCTAAACCAAACGACCTCTTAGTAACAACAACATACCCAGTGGAATTCGACTGTTTCTTGGAACCCTCGTCTCAAAAACCAAATGATGGATTATGATTAAGCTACCAAAAAGAGATTCTATGGCCACACAACTACCGTTGTTAACCCAAATTTTATGGCATTTTAAGAGAACTTATCTTCTTTATATGAGAGATAAAAAGGCATATTTCCTTTTTCTACTTTTTTTCACGATTAGTATTTTGTGGGTTTAAAAGGAAATTGTTGATTGATTTTTGTACTGGGCTTCTTTTTCTATATGCTTAGTACCTTTAACCATAGGCAACTATGGTAAAATCTTATACAATGATGTTTATACCATTTAAAGCAAAAAAATTGAGGATGCAGCATAATGTTCAAATTTCAATGATGAAAAGAAAATTTTACAGTGGTATTGATGTAAACGTTCCACGTTATACATCACTTGTGTTGGTGAGAGGTAACAGATTCTCGATGAAAACAATTTCTATGTTGATCATTTCTTAGAATACGTGAATCGTGTCAAATAAAACCAAACAATTATCGTATGAACTATCCGCCGTGAATTTAAAATAATTGAGTCAATAATATCTGAATATTATATGATTAAATCAATGAAAATAAGTATGGTGATAGTTGGAATAAGAGAGCTCGAATAAAATCAGTATTGATGTACTAATGCGATCTAATATCTTTAAATTGAAATAAATTCAAAATCTAATCTCTTTAAATTGAAATAAATTCAAAAATCTTGTAGATCTTGTCTATTTAATATATACATAGTGTGTTTCAAAATCATTCATCCTCCAAATATAAAAATTTAATCAGAAGATTCGAATTTAAGTTCTACAACTAAAGAAAATATGACATGATTAACTCGTGGGGGGGGGGGGGGGGGGGTTAGGTTAGCTAAAAAGGTGTATATATTAATACTAACTTTAATTTGGGGGTGGGGTATTAATTATTTTTTTAATTGGTGATTAAAGATTTAAGTAGAGAGACAGAAATTCCTGTCGGCAAGGCTTAGTTAAGCTTTAATCCAAATACTCTAAAAAAGACTGCTCACCAAACTATATATTCACTATTCTATTTTGAATTGAATGGTTCAACTCCTTTTTCTACATACTCGTTTTCGATGTCTGTATTAAAATTCGATTAAATTTGAATGTGTTACATAATTGATTTTAAAAAGTGATATTTTTAACCGAATTCTTCTTTGAAGACTTTTCACATATAGTCACTCATTATAGTGTGAATTACATTTCGTAATTATAATTATAGCAGTGTTTGTATAATTTGCGCAACATTTGTATACGTTTGTATATTTTGTTATACATGTACAGCGTTTTGTATAATTCGCTATACAATTTGTAATGTTTGTATATTTTGCTATAATTTGACTCGCGCATAACTTTTGTATGATCGCACACAACGTTTATATAAATCGCACGAATTATACAAAACTCAAACTGTATTTATTGTTAGATGTTTGCTGCGAGCTGTAATTAATTCAGATTATGATTATGTTAGCTAATTAACTAGTACATATTTACTTATTCACATAATTTACCTTTCGAAATCTTCTGAATAAGGATGATAGAATCTCAATCATTTCGTCACGATTTTGCTTCGCTCCACTAATTTTCTTTATTCAAAGCTTTTTAAAAAATAAATAAAGAGGTATAATAATCATTGTTATTGGACGACAAATATTTCCACCCTTTTCTACATGATTCTTTTCCTCTTCCAATGCCTTTGTAATCATTTTCCTTTTTTTTTCATTTCCCTTTTAATCATTTCTTTCTCTACCTACTCTTAACACAACAAATGTATTGTATTCCTTTGTTTTTATTTTATTTTTTCCCATCGATAAAATGACAAAGTTTGG
>DF361093.1:35146-48711 GCA_000787875.1 Solanum virginianum | reverse complement strand
ATAGTAGATGGTAAATCGTCACCATTGATGATTCAAAACGATATAGATGTTAGATTGTATATCGAAGTGAGGAGAAACGAGCCTGGTTTTGGTGTATCCATTATGCATTGATACTTATGATAAGGTTGATGATGAACTTCAAATGTTCGATCTTTCATCTGGTGAAATTGTTTGTGTAGAAGGTACAAAATATGATGCATCTTGCTGTGGTTAAATCCATAACTGATGATTCTTTGTATTTTTCTGAGTTGGAAGTTGACAATTACATAGCTGATTCACAAAGTATAGAAGTGAAGGAGAAGCAACTGTATAAGGATAAGGCTACACTTGTCTTAGTAATGACAAAGTTTAAGGTCAAGCACAACTTCAATTTCAAGGTTAAGAGATCTGATAATAAGAGGTTCATACATTTAGTTTGTTATTAATGTCACTGATATAAACTATGAAATTGTTTCTATGGGAGAATCTATTCATTGATACATTAATTTTTCAAAAAAAAAAAAAAGTATACATTAACAGCTTACTAACATGTATTTGCTACAAATAAAAATGATGCATATCGAAGTGTGTGATGGGTAAAAAACATATCATATACAATATAATAGTCGAAGTGAGTGGTTTAGGAAGTATTGATAGCAGTACTTTGACATAATCAACTACCTATGAAAGTTAACCATAAATGAATGTATAGTTGAAACATTAATTAGCAAAACGAGCATCAGTTCTAATATTTCCTTTGCATGACAAATGTGGAGCTCATCGGTGTTGTCATATTCAGCCTTAAGAAGCATCACACATTTTGTAATTTGACCTTGGTAGTTGCAATTGGGAATGTTCAGGTATGGGCCAAAAATAGTTTTCCTAAATAACTTCATGCCTTCCGTCCCTATGGATAACGTCAAGTTATTTGTAAAATTCGTATTGCATATTGCACCGAACCTTAATCAGTGGGCTGAAATTGTTTTCATAATATAACTCATGTTCTGTATATTAAGAATTCAAAAAAAAAAAAGATACAAAATCAGACTCCATTTTATACTTGATACACAAATATCAATGTACTTGAAACAAAATAAACACAACACATACATTTCAAGAACTGTGTATTAGATACAAAATATCCATAGTTCATTCAACTTATACCTACTCTAATTTTTGTATCATGACTGCTTCTACTGAGACAAAATAGACAAGAACAAATAATTATTGTATCACAATGATGCATTGGAAGCAAAATAGACATAGTTCAATCAATTGATCCAAAATAAGTGCAAGTAAATTTATTTTGTATCATGTATGGCTAAATTGTAATATATAGAAAAAAAAGAGCAAATTGATGTTGCAGCAATAAATGAAAAAAAATTATTTTGTGGTGATGAATTAATATCTGAGACAACAACAACAACAACAACTACATAGTTATTGTATCACAATAGTGTATTATATACAAAATAGAATATTTTATATAATTGTGGACACGGTTTGTTGTATTTGATACTTAAAAGGCACACATAAATTGATTTTATAACAATTGATTCAAAAAGTAAACATATTCCCAATAAATGTATCTTGAATTGATATAGATGACACAAAAATATTACATATAGCCATAGAGCAGATCAATAATTTGTGTACTTTGTATATACTACTTTTTGTATCAGAAATTAAACAATGTTAGAGTTTTTAAGTAGCAGGAACAAAAAATTAATAGTCATTGGAACTAGAAATTGCAATTTTGCATGAAGAACGATAAAAGCTTGTGTAATGCACTAGAAATACCTGAGGTAGTGTAGGACGAGAAATTGTTGGTGCAATTTTTCTACCCTTTTTTTGGGGGGTTTTCACCACTTTGGCTTTTGGAATAGATATTGCAATTTTCTTCAATTTCTTCATTTATACTTGATTGTGAATCTTCTTTGACCTATTCTCTAACCCAATTTAGATTTTCATAGTCATAAGTTCGATCAGACTTTGATAATTGGATAATGCTAATACTGAATGAAGGAGCACTGTCCATATGAGGTATCCAAAAAATGGGAAAAAGAAGAGGTGAAGAAGAAGACGCCATATGTTGTAGTTGATGAGCGTATACAAGATACCAGATATGAAAAATTTGAAATTCAAAATTTGACAGCTGTGCTCTTGATTTTAAGCGAGAATTTTGGGATTGGCTGGAAGTTGATTTTACTTAAATTTAGGATTTGAAATAATGTAGAAATAGGGAGTTTTGTAAAATTTTGATACAATAGGGATAAATAGTAAATACGGTAAAAAAAGATATATAGTTAGGTAATTTTTCTGAAAAATAATGCTTACTTGTTAGCATACATTTGAATCTAAATGCATATTAGAATGATTAAAATGTTGTTGATGGATTTAAACATTGAATGATTTAGATTATTTAATTCTTAACATCCAAATGTGGATCTTATGTAATTTTAATATAATATATATAATTTTTTTTGTAAAATAGTAATTAAATATTTTTAAAAAAGTAAAATTATTATTTGATAAAAAGATGAAACATTTATATTAGCTAGTGATTGCTTAGATGATTTGTAGGAGGTACGAGTGATAGTAGGTGCTAGTAATTAGGAAAGGTGTATTTTTGATGGTGGAGATGATTAATGTTGTAGTGATTAGCGCGATGATTGTAATGCCCCTATTATTAATTAATGTATTCATTTTCAAAAAAATATCCTCTTGAGATAAAATCAACCCCTACTTCACAACTTTTTGACTTAAGTTCGTGTCATTAGAGAATTGATTTTCTTGAATAGTCAGAAGGAATGAGGGAGGGATTGTCTTAGTACAAATTTTTTTTTATGTAGTTATATATGTTCAACAAGGCTTAATAGTGAGTATTATATGTGGACAAAACAGATAAGGAATGGAAAAAGGGGACTTGTGCAGCCACCTTATTGAACCTTTTTCTCTTAAGACTTTTGACATAAAATATGTTTTCCCCCAAAGTAAGTCAATTTTATGGACCTTATCAGACCTTATAAACTCTCTTCTATCCTTATTTTTCAAGAATGCACACAAACAAAAGGTCCCTTGGAGAAAAGTCGAGAGATTCCCTATCCTTTGGTAAGAGGTCGAAATCTGTCTTTAAATTACATAGTGTGTAGTAATTGTAGAATATCTCATTATATATAGCTAAATTTTTAGTGTATAAATATGTTTTAAAAATCTAATTCACATACCTATAATTTTTATGTTTATGTAAAAATCTAAATCTGCTTGTATGGTATCAAAAGAAGGCGAGGAACACAGCGAAAGTTCTGATCAGTTTTCAGTCGGAGAAGTCTTCAATGTGCGGTTGTTAGTATTTTAATTAGATTTTCATGTGTGAGATATATTTTGTGATGATTCTTGGTTATTTGCAACTCCAAGACATGTATCTACAACTCTTATGTTTATGTTGGAACCTAATTTGGTAGTTATGAATTCAAAATAGCGGACTCAAGTTAGGACAAGTTCTGTCCAGGGTTTGACATAGAAATTCCTGAGTGTGTGCTGTTAGGGTTTCAATTATAAATACTTGTACAAAGGGTGTTTTGAAGTGATTCTTGACCATCTTCAACCCATATTCATATACCTATAGTTTTCATGTAGACTGGAAAGACTAGTTTGTCCATTTACCAATTCAAAGTCGAGTTGCATTGTATGACAGTGAAACTGCTGAGAAGAGCCTGATCTGTAAAAATAGGACTCAGATTTTGCATTTTTCTTATTAGTTGCTACCTGTTAAAAGTGCCGAATATTAAATGAGCATGTGAATGAGTATTAAGGTACTCAGACTCTTGTAAAATCTTAAGGAAGCTGATTGAAAAAAAATGAATGTTGTATTGATCCACGACTTAAAATTGGTACGGTCAGTTGCATGCTAAAAGTTTTAGGTTCATGTAAAAACTTATTCTTGTGCCTTTATCACCTGCTGGTACATTTCAATATTATCTTGGTATCTCAGCTACGTTCTTGTCATTTTATTTGGTTGTGTTGATATATTTTGGGACTCGCAAGGAACTTGTTTAATTCGCCCATTTGTATGAATTGCCTGATTACTTGACATCATTGTGGACTTTGTCCTTCTTGTGGCTGTGACTTTGTCACCATTGGTATGCCTCTTGCTTGGATCAATTTCCATCTTAATTATGGATTTTTGGTTCGCCTCAAGGATGGAAGCAGTCCATTTAATGCACAAACTAGAAAACAAATCTTAATATGGTTCTTAGTTCTCTTGAAAATTGAGTCTCCACCCTTCTTGATACAGGGCTTCGGTCCTTCTTGATACCGAGCTTCAGTCCTTCTTGATACTCGATTATGTTTGGTGTGACGATATGACATACATATTGGGTGAAACTTGGCATTTAAATGTATTGAAAAAATTGTTCCAAGAACTCTTGACACTTAGATGTTTAAATATTTCACTTGATACTATTGATATATTTGTTTACTGATTTATTTACTGTATTCCAATTGTGTTGCCTTCGACTTAACAATGATAAATTGGAAAATATAAAGGGTTCTACTTTTAGCTTTTATACCACTAAACTTCACACTTAGCCATAGTGTTTTTATCCTAGGACCATACCAAGTTGATGATTGAGGATGACCACGAAAGATGTTTTTTGGGAACTTTGCACGAGATATATATATCATAGTAGTTTGGGACAAGTACATGATTTTCCTGTTGCATATGTATGTATAAACTGGAAAGACATGCGTAAATTATGAAACCATGGGTTATAACTTAAGGTTTAGCTTGTCTAGTTAAAGTGGAGCTAGCAAGCATATTTTTAATGTTACATTAACCATTATTTTGAGGTGACTATGTAAAATTGAGTTTTCAACAGGTATTACAATAATATGAGCAATGTATAAAGATCGTGTAAAATAGTAGTTGAAATTATTGTGCAAGGTACTTACGATGAACTAGAACTCGACTTGACGACGTTTAGAATAGGATCCTATACCTTTAACTGTTTGAATTCATTAATTAGTTATGATTAATATGGCACATGTTAAATTCTTCGCATGTTAGCAAGTGTTATGTAGATCTAAAATGTATAAAAGTGGTATCCTCCCGCAAGGGTTGCCACAAGTGTTGGTATCAGATCCCAGACTTATGATTCTAGGACTTTTGGTGTGGATTACTTATATAGTTACATATTGTGTCAAAATTTCAAGCTATATTATTTGTCCCTTTGTATTTTATAGCCTACAAAGTGGAAATTATTTATCCCTTTACATGGTTAATAGTATTTTATGGCCTACAAAGTGCGTATACATCATCATATACATGTTCCTAAATTAATAATTGCTAGGTGGCAACCCCAATTAGCTCCTTTTGATTTTGAGATATTATAACAAAGAGGAATTGCTAATTCTCTTCCTGATTTCTTATCCAGGGAATACTTACAATCATGAATGCACATATACATTTCTTTGATGACCTAACTTTTTATGCTATTCTACAAGCATTATTGCCCTTATGCGAAAATTTGAAGGAAGAGATTCTTCAGCAAATTATAGTCAGCATCATTGATGATGATCTCATAGGATCTCCTAATAAAATGTTCTCAATATGTGGGAAGGTTCATATGACGATAACAATTATTGGTCCGACTAATAAACTTTGTTATTATTGTAGCATGAGGTAAATTTCGAGACCAAATTTCTTAAGGGGGAGAGAGTTGTAAACTCTTATTATTAATTAATATATTCACTTTCAAAAAAATATCCCCATGAGATAAAACCAACCCCTACTTCACAACTTTTTGACTAAAGTTTATGTCATTAGAGAACTTTATTTTCTTGAATAGTCGGAAGGAATGAGGATCACAACTTTTTGGTTTAAGTTCGTGTCATTAGAGAAATTGATTTTTTTTCAATAGTCGGAAGGAATGAGGAAGGGGTTGTCTTAGTGTAAATTATTATTTTTTATGTAGTTATATATGTTAAACAAGGCTTAATAGTGAGTATTATATGTGCACAAACTAGATAAGGAATTGAAAAAGGGGACTTGTGCAGCCACCTTATTAGACGTTTTTCTCTTAAGACTCATTTGACATAAAATATATTTTTTCCCAAAGTAAGTCGGTTTTATAGACATTATTAGACCTTATAAACTCTCCCTATTCTTATTTTTCAAGAACACACACACACAATGATGTGTGAACTGTATTTTGTGATGATTCTTGGTTATTTGCAACTCCAAGACATGTATCTACAACTCTTATGTTTATGTTGGAACCTAATTTGGTAGTTATGAATTCAAAACGATGGACGCAAGTTAGGACAAGTTTTGTCTAAGGTTTGACAAAGAAATCCCTGGGGGTGTGCTGTTAGGGTTTTGATTATATATACTTGTGCAAAGGGTGTTTTGAAGTGATTTTTGACCGTCTGCAACCTATATTCATACACCTAAAGTTTTCATGTAGACTGGAAAGACTAATTTGTCCATTTACCAATCCGAAATCGAGTTGTGTTGCAAGGCAGTGAAACTGCCGAGAAGAGCCTGATCTGTAACAATAGGACTCAGTTTTTGCATTTATCTTGTTACTTGTTACCTGTTAAAAGTGCTGAATGTTAAATGATCATGTGAATGAGTATTAAGGTACTCATACTCTTGTAAAATCTTAAGGAAGTTGATTTTAAAAAAATGAATGTTGTATTGATCCACGAATTGAAATTGGTAGGGTCAGTTGCATGCTAAAATTTTTAGGTTCGTGTAAAAACTTGTTCTTTTGCCTTTGTCACTTGCTGGTACATTTCAATGTTATCTTGGTATCTCAGCTACGTGCTTGTTATTTTATTTGGGTGTGTTGATATATTTTGGGACTTGCAAGGAACTTGTTTAATTCGCCCATTTGTATGAATTGCCTGATCACTTAACATCATGGTGGACTTTTTCTTTCTTGTGGCTGTGACTTTGTCACCATTGGCATGCCTCTTGTTCAGATCAATTGCCATCTTAATTGTGGATTTTTGGTTCGCCTTAAGGATGGAAGCAGTCTATTTTATACACGAACTAAGAAACCTCTCTTAATATGGTTCTTCGTTCTCTTGAAAATTGTGTCTCAATCCTTCTTGATACAGGGCTTCAGTCCTTCTTGATACTCGATTATGTTTGGTATGATGATATGACATAGATATTGGGCGAAACTTGGCATTTAAATGTCTTGAAAAAATTGTTCCAAGAACTCTTGACACTTAGATGTTTAAATTTCTCTCTAGATACTATTGATATATATGTTTACTAGTTTATTTACTGTATTTTAATTGTGTTGCCCTCGACTTAACAATGATAAATTGGAAAATATAAAGGGTTCTACTTTTAACTTTTATACCACTAAGCTTCACGCTTAGCCATAGTTGTTTTTATCGTTGGAGTATACTGAGTTGATGCTTGAGGATGGCCAAGGAATATGATTTTTTGGGAACTTTGCACGAGATTACATTTGTATCTATATATATATATATATATATTGTAGTAGTTTGGGACAAGTACATGATTTTCCTGTTACATATGTATGTATAAATTGGAAAGACATGCGTAAATTACGAAAGCATGGGTTATAACTTAAGGTTTAGCTTGTCTAGTTAAAGTGGAGCTAGCGAGCATATTTTTAATGTTACATTAACCGTTACTTTGAGGTGACTATATAAAATTGAGTTTTCAACGGGTATTACAATAATATGAGCAATGTATAAAGATCGCGTAAAATAGTGGTTGAAATTATTGTGCAAGATACTTACGCTTTAAACTTGAACTATAACTCGTCTTGACGACCTTTAGAATAGGATCCTATACCTTTAACTATTTGAATTCATTAATTAGTTATGATTAATATGGCACGTGTTAAATTCTTCGCATGTTAGCAAGTGTTATGTAGACCTAAAATGTACAAAAGTGGCATCCTTCCGCAAGAGTTGTCACAAAATGTTTGTATCAGAGCCCAGACTTATGATTCTAGGACTTTTGGTGTGGATTACTTGTATAGTTACTTATTGTGTCAAAGTTTCAAGCTATATTATTTGTCCCTTTACATGGTTAATAGTATTTTATAGCCTACAAAGTGCCCCTTTACATGGTTAATAGTATTTTATGGCCTACAAAGTGCGTATGCATCATCATGTATATGTTCCTAAATTAATAATTGCTAGGTGGCAACCCCAATTAGCTCCTTTTGATTTTGAGATATTATAACAAAGAGGAATTGCTAATTCTCTTCCTGATTTCTTATCCAGGGAATACTTACAATCATGAATGCATACATAAATTTCTTTGATGATCAAACTTTTTATGCTATTCTGTAAGCATTATCGCCCTTATGCGAAAATTTGAAGGAAGAGATTCTTTAGCAAATTATAGTCAGCATCATTAATGATGATCTCATAGGATCTCCTAATAATGTTCTCAATATGTGGGAAGATCTATATGACGATGACAATTATTGGTCCGACTAATAAAATTTGTTATTATTGTAGCATGAGGTAAATTTTGAGATGAAATTTCTTAAGGGGAGAGAGTTGTAACGCCCCTATTATTAATTAACGTATTCACTTTCAAAAAAATATCCCCTTGAGATAAAACCAACCCATACTTCACAACTTTTTGGTTTAAGTTCGTGTCATTAGAGAAATTGATTTTTTTTCAATAGTCGGAAGGAATGAGGGAGGGGTTGTCTTAGTGTAAATTATTATTTTTTATGTAGTTATATATGTTAAACAAGGCTTAATAGTGAGTATTATATGTGCATAAAATAGTGTCTTAGAGTAAATTATTATTTTTTATGTAGTTATATATGTTAAACAAGGCTTAATAGTGAGTATTATATGTGCATAAAATAGATAAGGAATGGAAAAAGAGGATTTGTGCAGCCACCTTATTGGACCTTTTTCTCTTAAGACTCTTTCGACATAAAATATATTTTTCCCCAAAGTAAGTCAGTTTTATGGACCTTATTAGACCTTATAAACTCTCTCCTATCCTTATTTTTCATGAACACACACAAAAAAAATGATTCCCTTGGAGAAAAATTGTGAAATTCCCTATCTTTGGTAAGAGGTCAAAATCTGTCTTTAAATTACATAGTGTATAGTAATTGTGGAATATCTCATTGTAATTGTATATAGCTGTGTTTTTAGTGTGTAAATATATTTTGGAAAGCTAATTGACATACCTATAATTTTTATATTTATTTAAAATTCTAAATATGCTTGTATGGTATCAAAAGAAGGCATGGAACATCGAAGAATAGTGGTGGTGCTCATACCTATAATTTTTATATTTATTTAAAATTCTAAATATGCTTGTATGGTATCAAAAGAAGGCATGGAACACAGTGAAAGTTCTGACTAGTTTTTTGTCGGAGAAGTCTTTTATATGCGGTTGTTAGTATTTTTATCAGATCTTGATGTGTGAGCTGTATTTTGTGATGTTTCTTGGTGCTTTCAACTCCAAGACATGTATCTACACTCTTATGGTTATGTTGGAACCTAACATGGTAGTTATGAATTCAAAACAATGGATGTAAGTTAGGACAAGTTCTGTCCAGGGTTGGACATAGAAATCCCTGGTGGTGTGCTGTTAGGGTTTTGATTATAAATACTTGCACAAAAGGTGTTTTGAAGTGATTCTTTACTATCTGCAACTATATTCATATACCTACAGTTTTCATGTAGATTGGAGAGACTAGTTTGTCCATTTACAAATTCGAAATCAAGTTGTGTTGCAAGGCAGTGAAACTGCCGAGAAAAGCCTGATTTGTAAAAATAGGACTCAATTTTTGCATTTCTCTTGTTACTTGTTACCTATGAAAATTGCTGAATGTTAAATGAGCATGTGAATGAGTATTAAGGTACTCATACTCTTATAAAATCTTAAGGAAGTTGATTGAAAAAAATAAATGTCGTATTGATCTACGACTTGAAATTGGTAGGGTCGGTTGCATGCTAAAACTTTTTGGTTCATGTAAAAACTTGTTCTTGTGCCTTTGTCACCTGTTGATACATTTCAATGTTATCTTGGTATCTCAACTATGTTCTTGTCATTTTATTTGGTTGTGTTGATATATTTTGGGACTCGCAAGGAACTTGTTTTATTCATCCATTTGTATGAATTGACTGATGACTTGACATCATTCTGGACTTTGTTCTTCTTGTGGCTGTGACTTTGTCACCATTGGTATGCCTCTTGTTCGGATCAATTGTCATCTTAATTGTGAACTTTTGGTTCGCCTCAAGGATAGAAGCAGTCCATTTTATGCACGAACTAAGAAACCACTCTTAGTATGGTTCTTGGTTCTCTTGAAAATTGGGTCTTCACCCTACTTGATATAGAGCTTCGGTCCTTCTTGATACAGGACTTCGGTCCTTTTTGATACTTGATTATGTTTGGTGTGACGGCATAACTTACATATTGGGTGAATTTACGAAGCCAAGAGCCACTCATCTGAGCCAGCGGATTCGAATTCTGCTATGTCGGTGCGCAAATCATTTATTTACTATATTCCAATTGTCTTGCCCTTGACTTAACAATGATAAATTGAAAAATATAAAGGGTTCTACTTTTGGGTTTTACACCACTAAGCTTCATGCTTAACCATAGTTGTTTCTATCCTAGGAGCATACCGGGTTGTTACTTGACGATGACCATGAAAGATGATTTTTTAGGAACTTTGCACAAGATACATTTGTATCTGGATATATATATATATATATAAGTAGTTTGGGACAAGTACATAATTTTCCTGTTGCATATGTTTGTATAAACTGGTAAGGCATGCGTAAATTATGAAATCATGGGTTATGACTTAAGGTTTAGCTTGTCTAGTTACATTGGAGCCGCGAGCATATTTTTAATGTTATATTAGCCGTTATTTTGAGGTGACTATGTAAAATGGAGTTTTCAACGGGTATTATAATAATATGAGTAATGTATAAAGATCGCGTAAAATAGTGATTGAAATTATTGTGCAAGATACTTACGCTTTAAACTTGAACTAGAACTTTACTTGACGACCTTTAGAACAGGATCCTATACCTTTAACTATTAGAGTTCATTAATTAGTTATGATTAATATGACATGTGTTAAATTTTTCGCATGTTAGCAATTATTATGTAGACCTAAAATGTGCAAAAGTGGCATCCTCCCGTGAGGGTTGCCACGATGATTGTGATTGTGATGATCAAACTGTATGTTGTTAGTAGGTGAGAATGTTGATGGTGGAGATCGAAGAATAGTGGTGGTGCTGATTATGATGAAGGAATTAATTGATATTGATAGTGGTGTTGTTGGTTGAAGAATATTTAGTGATGATAGTTGGTGGTGATATCAGTTGTGATGACAGAGGTATTTCGTAGTCAAAATTAATTGTAGTGATGTAAGTGATTAATAGTAATAGCGGGGGTAGTGACAATAATAATGGTGATAGTGGTTATAATTATACTGATAAAGATAATTAGTATGATAGATACTGATAATGGTGGTTGACAATTGTAATGGTTGCCAGTAATGATTTTGATGGCAAAGGTGGTTCTTGGTAATAGTGGTGGTGGTTGTTATTAATGGTTATGATGAAGATGTGGTTTGTTATTGATTATGGTGGTAATGGTAGTCATGATGGTAGAGGTGATTAATGATGGTGGTTGATGGTTGTGGATAGAGTGATGATGAAAATTATCCACACATAAGTACTTCTTAATGATTTTGAAACATCATTCAAGATCTTAATGATTATGATCTATTCAAATTAAGTATTTAAATCTCAATATAAAGAAGTATATTTAATAACATAAGATTCTAGCCACTCAAATTTCGATCTTATTATTAAGTGCAAACAAATGATGACAAGGAGTGATACAATAACTTTTAGTATTTGGGACTTAGGATAGTATTTGGAAAGCTTTACGCCCTCCATCCAATTTTATGGGGCACCATTTTGTCAAGCCCCGGGAGGGTACCATAGGCGTAACTGGCAATCAGAGACTATTGTTAGTCCCCAACCAAACCACCTAGTCTCATCGCATCCGTTCAATTCATTCATTAGTGGAAGATAACTAAGAAATAGCTAACTATCAGTGGGCTATAAACTACCAACTCTATCTATCATAAAAATATGAGTAAAAAGGAACAATCTCAGTATAAAGAAGGAAAAGGGGAAAAATAACCCCAACATCAACCATCATACGTCTATGTCTATGAAGCCTCTATAACTATTGTCTAAGAAGGTACCATGACAGGACATGACTACCACAATCAAATGAAATAACTCAAAATAGATTTAAAAAAAAGAAGATAAATATGTCCTCAGAAAGCAAGAGAGGACTCACCAAGTCTCTGCCAGGGGATCTATGAACCTCAATGATTAGCCTGCTAAAGTCCTCTATCTATAGAATCTGCATCATAAAATGATGTATATCAAAGGGGCATTAGTATATGGAATGTACTGTATGTAAAATGGGCTAAAGTAAATAATAGGGGATATACAACATAAACTGACATAAGCTCATCAATCACTCAACCTCAACGTAGAGTAAGGAACATGACTTTATCACATCGCTATCTATCAAAACATCACATTAATCTCAGAATACTATCAACATGAAACCTATCTGGGAGTTTCTATAACCGACAGTCACCACCTATGAGCCACTGATGATATAACGAAGAGATGTCGTTGCCACATCCGTCCAGTACCTTGCTGGGGTAATGGATGAGTTTGTCGGAGATCCTAAAAAAGTCTGTCAAGTCCTCTGCGGGACAAAGGAAACATCTGCTTTCACGGTCCAATCCTCTCCTAAGCTCGCCACGTAGTTGATGAGTACGAGTGAGACTCACTCTTACCCATTTCGGTGCTAATACTCCTCCCAGGACTCGATATACTCATAATTCTATCATCATCAAGCTGGTTATACATCTAACCCCCTCCCCAGGCAGGGACCTTATCTCATCGGACAGTTTATCAACTCAAGGAATAGGTTCTTTCTCTCAAAGCTAAGGTTTAACCTCATTTAGACTCTAAGAACACTATTTCTATCAACATCGACCATCAACATACTCATCTCAAGACCCAGACCATAACAATCAATACAGTCAGACAGTTAAGGCTCTAGACATTACCCCTAAATTCATTATTGAAGTCGTTTACAGAGAATTCATGTAGGGTAAATACATAATCATATAATAATACATGTAAACTGTTAATTCAAAATAAGATGATCATCAATTTAAGATATTATATAGATATTAAAGATAAATTTCAAGAAAATCTTCAAGAATTACAATTCTAGACTTATCAACTATCAACCTACCACATGCATTAGGACATATGGAAGAACAATTCCATATTATGGGTAGCCTTTACATACCTGGGATGAAGATTGTACAAATCCTCAAGGAAATCTTGACCTTGAACTTCAAAACCCTCAAGCTATCTCTTCTTCTCCTATCAGAATCTACAATTAGACTTAAAAGAATGTGGGCTTTTGAAACCCTTTCATATGAATTTAGGTTTAAAAACATATTTGGGGACTTACAAGTGGGTTGGGAACG
>DF361094.1:32473-55072 GCA_000787875.1 Solanum virginianum | reverse complement strand
TTTACATATTGGTCCCGACACATTTGGTTACGTGTGTGGCTATTTTTTTTCTCACGTTTTTATTTTCTCCTTGGTAAGAGTATTATATATAAGTGTGTGTGTGTTTGGAATATGGACGAAAACATTTTCTAAGTTTACCATGTTTCGTTAATCAAAATGTCTCCAAAATATTATTTCTAGGCTAAAAATCCTTCAAAATTTATTTTTTTAAAAAATATACATTTATACCTATATTATATTAAAAGCATGAAGCTCCTTAGAAATGTTGTTTGAACTTTTTGCCTTTCATTAAAATTCTCTACTGACAAAATCATTTTTTCACCATTTTTTTAAAGTTCTTATTTAATTATATTTATAATATTGACTTTTAAAATATATAGAAATAAATGATAAAATAAGGATTTCTAGCCATAGAAAGACTCCTAAACCTTTCTTATTTAATAGACTTCTACTTTTTTTTTTATTTGAATCAACAAAATACTCTATATAGACTTTAATTTTTTTTCTTATTTGAATCAAGAAAATACTCTGGTAACAAAAATTCTAATGTACCATGATATAAAGGACCTTTATAAATAAATAATTTATTAAAATTACTTTTGTAGTGAATTATTTATCTTTTCATAATTTCATAATTAAATTTTAATTTTCTATGTAATGTTTATTATCAGATGAGGTACACGTTTTGATCACGCGCAAAAGCGCGTACAACAATACTAGTATATATATATGTGTGTGTGTGTGTGAGAGAGAGAGAGAGAGACTTCCCTATAGGAAGTAGGAAAAATAAGTTGTATGTTTATAAATGTTTTGCTAGATAATATATAAATGCTCTTCGAATAATATTTTTCTACTTACTTGCCAAACTCTAATTAAAACATACTAAGTAAGAAAGGGAAAATATTTAATTAATTTTAGTGATCTGATATTATCTTTTCTAATTATGAAGAAAAAAAAACATTATTTTCAATAAAATACAAAAAAAAATATCTATATTTTACCCTTATACCGCACCCCCACTCAATTTATTTCTAATATTCTACTTTCTATACTCCACCACCTCTCCTCCGCCCATGATTTTGATATTTCGACCTCTAGTCCAATTTATACAGAAAAAATATTATTGTAAAAAAAAAATTTTAAAAATATTCTTCATAGTTTTAAATTAAACTATTCACAATCTAATGATATTGATTATTAGTATCTCTTTACCCATTCTCCCTCTATATGAGTGAGAATAATTATGTAATTACACAAAAGCTTTTGAGTATAGTATTTTTTTCATATTATATTGTTTACAATATAAAATATTTCATATTTTCAAAAATAATTTAAATTTTACTCTTCTCCAATCTCTTAGATTTAAAATTTAAAAGTAATAATATTTGTATTATCTAATTACTTGTTTATGTTCTAAAATATTGTTCAAATTCCCCTAATCCCAACACCCAAATTCGTCGTTTACATTTTTATACTATATTTTAATTATTTTACTTCTTTCTAATTTGATTTTGAATTAAATTATTTTTTGTGTTCAAAGGATAAACAATTATGTACTTGTGTAATTTATGTTTAGTCATACTCTAAGTTACATTATTATCTAAGTTATATTTTTTTAGAGTATGCTTTAACGTTATTCAGTGTTTTGACTTACTCGCAAATACTTTAAAAACTATCCTATTTAGTCTTCTCCAATTTGAATTTCATTAAAATTTAAATTTAAATATTATCAGACTAATTTAATAAAAAGAAGATTAGTTTATTCTTCTTTATCCTTCACTTTTTCTTAAAAAAAATGAATAAATAATGTGTTTCTTTTATAAGTTGTATTTTTAATCGAGATAAAAATTTGCAAATAATGAGATAATAATTATTTTTTAAGCTATTATTTTATAATTTTACACTAATACTATTCATATCAATTAAAGTATTCAGATGTCATTTTATAATATATATATTTTTTAATATATGATGAACTTATTCAGTACACAAAAATTTCTTGAATGCTAATTTTAAAAGATAATTTTTGTGTATGGGTTTTGTGATGAGGGTTCCCAGGAAACAGCCTCTCTACTTAGGTAGTGGTAAGGTCTGCGTACATTCTACCCTCCCCAGACCCCACTTGTGGGATTTCACTGGGTATGTTGTTGTTGTTGTTGTTGTTGTTGTAATTTTAAAGGATAAGTAAAATCATAAATTCATCCAATAAAAAAATAATTATTGTGTCATGTTTAATTATACTCTAAGATATGATATTAAAAACTTATCTTTCAAATTATGATTCATCATTCCTTACTTATAATTATTGCATTATTTAATAATTATTTAAGAGGTCAGGAGCTAATTTTCATGTTATATAATATTTCATTTTAAACTATTACTTCGTTATAATAGTAGGTAAAATGTAAATATAATCTTTTATTTTAAAATATTATAATTTACACTTTTAAAAAAATTAAATATTAAAAATGCATTTATGGTGAATGTATGCAAATGTGAAGATGTAGAATGCATACAATAAATATTGTATTAATCGATAATATGTTAATTGATAAAGTAGATGAAAAATCAATTACATAAATGATTATGAAGAAAATATTTTAAATAGATCAATAAATAATACATAAGAAAAAAATTTCTACATGAATAAAAGTTATTGAATTGTAATGCTTAATCTTCTCATCTTCATAAAAAAAAATTGTAATCGAATTAAATAAATAGACCATCAACAAAAAATATGAGTATTTATTTTATACAGTAATAATATAAAAATAATTACAAAGGTTAACATTTTAAAAAGATAATGTTCTTGACCATAATTTTCTTATTTTTATTTTACATAATTAAATATTTATTTTTATCAAAAAATAAATGAATAAAATTAGAATTAAAAGTACTTAACTTCACTTCAAATCAATATATGATAGCAAAACATCAACCTCGAATACACCTATCATTCATCTGCATGTAAAAATGAAAGCGTTAAAACAAAAATAGTTTCTAAACAACGAAGAATAAACATAAATTCATCAATAAAGCTAACAATCAATACCAAACGAGGAAGAAAGGAGAGCATATATAAGAAAGGTTAAAAAGTTGGGATTAAAAGTACTTTAACTTCACTTCAAATCAGTATATGATAGCAAAACATCAACCTCGAATACATTTATCACTCATCTGCATGTAAAAATGAAAATGTTAAAACAAAAATAGTTTCTAAACAATGAAGAATAAACATAAATTCATAAATAAAGCTAATAATAAACACCAAAAGAAGAAGAAAGGAGAATATATATAAGAAATGTTAAAAAGTTGGGATTCTATTCTAACTCAAATTCCGTTTAAAATTTTGAATTCAAATAGTACATCAATTTTGTAAAAGAAGATCTTTTTATTATTTTTCTTTATTCTTAACTTATTTAAATAAAATTAATATTTATGTTAGCTAAATATTTGAAATCAATGACATGATTTTATTTTTTCTTGTTTTTCTCATTTATCTTCTTTCCTTTTTTTTTTCATTTATCTTTTCTTTCTTTCATACACGGGTTGAAATCAATGAGATAATATTTTTTTTAATTATTATTATTATTATTATTATTTGATACTCCCTTTAATTCCATATTAATTAAATTTGTGAAACTGTGCACGCAGATTAAGAAAAACTTCCAAGGATAAAATATTATGTGTATATTTACCATATATAAGAGTAAAAGTTCAATTATACATGTGTTTTCACTCTTATACACAAAATTATCACGATTCTAATTCAAAAATATTTGTCATATGAAATATTTGCTTGTATATATTGTTACTTGAATTGATTTCAAAGAAATGTGATAGTAAGAAATTTACCATAAAAGTTAATTCTATGCATTATGATTTACCATAAAATAAATATTTGTCATACTGTTTATATATTATTTAAATTTATATGCATACTTATCTATGCGGATTATATATATATATATATATATATATATATATATATATATATATATAATTTATAATTAAAAGATTTTATTATCATTTATAATTTCTTGTTTCTTCTTTTATTTTTAAAAGTTTAATGTATTTAGTAATTCAATTATTTTAATCTCTTAATTAAAAGATTTTATTACTATATTTATTATTTTTATTGTCTTAAAATTGCCAAGTGATTTTTCAAAGACTTGTCACTTGGTTTAACCACATGCTAGACTATTCTCCTTTATAATATATATATATATATATATAGATAGATAGATTTTTATGTGGAATATGAAAAAATAATCCTTTCTTTTTTTTTATTTGAACATTTTTATTTCTTGCAACATTCTAAGGTTCTCGAGTAAATGTCATGACCCGATCCCGGTCATGATGGCCTCTGTTAAATCCCACCTACAGGCAAGCCAAATGTCCAATTCACGAGGTACCTGTCCTAACTCTCTAGTCAAATCATAAGAAACACAATAATATAAATAACCGAAACCTATCCAGAACCTAGAAGTCAACTGTACAGAGCTATATAGACTCAAGATAAAATATACATATCTATGTACATAACTAGAATGATAATCTATAAACGCAATCCAAACTATATATACAAGGCCAGTGTCCGAATACAAAAGACGACCGTCAAAACAGAAAGAGACCGAGAATATCTAGAGCTGCTGATGCTCACCAATGTCTCCAGAATTGCCTGCAAACCCCTAACTCAGCGAATGTGGCTAGCTTCAGGACCTGCACCATGGGAAGATGCAAAAATGTAGGGGTGAGTACTGGTAACAGACACCCAGTAGGCATCATCGGCCGACCGAGTGAAGTACTATGAATATAGAAGGCTCAGATATAAAGAACTGCAGTAAATCTAGCAAATTTGAACTCTGATCACGGAGTAAGCATGTTTGGAGAATCATTGAACCTCAACTGAACCAACCTAAGTGGTGTGCAAAGATACTAGCTGATGAAACACGAGTAGGCCCAAACTACAACTATCACAGGCTAAGACATAGTGACGTACCCGGGTGCAAGGCCCTAATTGCTATACTTGTACGCTGACTAGGCCCCCATAGTCCAGAAGGTACACCCGCGCACAATTTAGCTGATAGAATCATTGCAGAACTCACGAAACCACTAGGGAACCCAACTCCCAATATCACATGATCCAGGGGACAGCTGTACATGGGTATAAGACCCTAGTATCTAAGCCTGGACGCCCCCTGAGCCCCCATAAGCCTAGAGGGTACACCCACGCACAATCACAGTGTATATAGGTATGTGGATCCATAGGTAATCAATCGGGTCCTCGACCCATCCAGTAACTAGTATCACACGGGGCCTCGAACCCCCTTCCTGACCTGGCCTCTGGTCGGGGCAGTCAGCCAGGGCTAGATGATCTAACAATATATATAATGGTGGGACGTATCCCCCACGGGAGAAAGAATCCCACCAACATAATCAATAGGGCCTCAAACCAAAGAATAATCAACTGGACCTCGAATCCAAGAATAATCAATAGGGCCTCAAACCCAAGAATAGTCAACTGGGCCTCGAAACCAAGAATAATCACCTGGTGCTCGGACCTCAGAATCGGCATCTGCCACCCGACATCTCAGTCGTGCTCACTGAACTCAGACCATAGGGCGCAAATCTCGGGTCTCAGATACTCGGACATGACCACCGAAGCTTGACTAGAGACGGGGAGCGTCATCTAGGCTCGAGGTATCAAAACAGTCCCTCGCTCAACCAATCTGTCTGGATTCAGAACTCCAAAGTCATATCGTGCCCAGAGTGAACGTAGGGAACAAAACTTACAACACACATATACACCATACAATCCAGCCCATACATCTGTATGTCACCACTCCTCAGCTAACACTAGCTAATCCCAGCCTTAAGTAAGGATAATAAATGTACAAGGACTGACAGTTGTAAACATAAGTATATATCTCACAGGCTAATGTAGGGTCATGCCACCCAAAGCCAACTACACCACGTTCCAGCCAATCAAAAGTACTTTAAGTAAAAATAGATAATCCCCCAAGTATCTGTGTGGCTCTATGCATTGTGGTTCTAGGGCATCAACTGAAGCTTAGGCTAAGGCCCTGAGAGAACGAGTCAGAGAATAAACAACAGGGTCCTAAACCCAGGGTATCAACAGGTATATCACAAGTATCCAGAACAACAAAGTCCTGTAGAACTCATATCTATACCAAATTGGTCTACAATATGACTGTATCATATGCATCTAGAATAAATCATCCCATTAGAACCATATTTATACCAGAATCAGCCCACAGTATGACGTGTAATCAACAAACAACCTTACATCCAGCGTATCATAGTAGCATTAGGCTACATATCCCTACATATAAAAGTTAAGCCAGAATACATACCTGTTACAGGGCATTATCCCTTGCTCAACCTTTAACAGGCCTTATCATAGTTTTATAGTGCCAGAACTCCGCTACTATAGTGGTCACAGCTAATACAATCCAGAACAACCATAAGTATCCCAAAATAATTATAGTCACCCCACATGCTAAGTACAATGATTAACCCGAAAAACATATGTTAACAACTCATGACAAACAACATTAAAATGCATAGCAGAAAATATAATTAACAATCAGCCTCATGACATATATACATATCTTACTCAGGGATTTCACCCACAAAAAACTCCCAAGATATATGTATTTCAGCTCAGTCTAGAGGTAAGGAAAGCCTAGCCTACCTAGAAGGCAAATCCACGTGCTTCGGAGTAGTCCACACGAGGTTTACCCTGTCCGACCACCTCCAAATGCTGCTCAACTCAAATGGTGCACCAAAATCAATTTCCAACACTTCCATGATGTTCTCCTCGGAAAATCGCACAACTTAGGCTTTTGAATCACCAAAATTGGACCAGAAACGGGTAAGAAATCGCGTTAAAAAAGTTGCTAAAATGAACTGGGTTTTGTTCGTTCTATTTCTGGAAATTCCTTCAGATTCGTACACACTTTGAGTATAATTATTCTTTTCCTTAACCGCCTCCACGTGGTCGTTTCCCATAGGACCACATCATCAATCATCTTTTATTTATTCAACCACTGCTCAAACTTAATTTCGATGCTCCGGCCTCATCTGAAGTCACAAAAATATAATCCATATATGAATTCTAATCAAAAATAGAATTTCGGCCTCAATATTGTAGTCAAAATCTCCATCAGAGGTCGTTTTATCCCAATATGGGTCCCATTTCCCAATATCGAAGTTTACCGAAGGGGCCAAAACATACCTGGAAGCCCCCAAGATTGAATGAAAGGTCCTCCTAGACCAAACTCAACGTTTTGGATGCAATGGTGCGGTCAGAATTTTTATTTGGGGCACGTTTGCCAATGACGTTAACTATTGATCTATTCTAATGGCTAAATTTGCAAAACTCGATATAATTACACTCAACATGCTCCTAGCCTAATTTGGTCGCTCCGGAGCTGATGGAACTATCAAAATTCCACTCTGAGGCCATTTACTAGTACTTTACCTGAAAATTTATTTTTTTGGTTATAATTTGACGTTCAACTCGAAAAGTTGTATAATTGTCAAATGATTCACCTAACGACTGAACACTCAGTGCCAATAAGTCATAAATAATCCACGGTCACTACAACAAATGTTCAAATTGATAAAATATTGATAGGATCACTGAAATGACCTGGAGGGTCATTATAGTAAAATCTCTTCTTTTTAAAAATTCTTTTTCATATTTTGATGCCTTGATAAATTATTTATATGTTTAATTTTTGTGTTTCTTGTTAAATTAACTGTGTAATTACATTTGTCCAGCCAAACAAGACAATGAGAGTTACACTGTAATTACAATTTTTTTTTTACAAACAAATAAGATAATGAAATTACCAAGTTGTGTAATTACTATCTGTCATTACAATTTGTTTTTTGACAAACAAATAAGACAATGGAATTACCAAGATGTGTAATTACTATCTTGATAATTACACCAATTTTGAATTACCAGATGACTTTCCAACCAGACCCTTAAAGATTTTTAAGAAAACATCCATTTCAAGTTTCATATGTACATGGTAGAACTCAAAATTTAGGATTAAGCTATGATAAAGTAAATGAAAAAAGTCATATTTTGAAACCACAATTTATTCTATTTAGTTGTAATATTATTATTATTTTGTTTTAGTTTCCTCTATCTTATAAGAGTACTTAATTTTTGATGATGTTCACGTTCCAATAAGAAAGCGGTCATTATCAGCAATTAACCTAACTGGAGGTTAGGGTCGAATCCACAGGGAACACAGTGCTTGACTACAAGACTTCACTACTAATCATTTCAACCATAAATAACTAAAATCTCTAAATTAGGGGGGGTGTTTGTTATTCAAAAACAAAGTAAAAGAAACACTAAACTATAACGCGAGAAAACACTCAATTTTAGTGACAACTTGGAATTGTGTTAAGTAGGAATACTCTTAATTTTAGGGACAACTTGGAAATTGTGTTCCCTATGGTTAGTTTACTCGATTACTCTAGATAACATAACTACAATAGGAGATTCGCATGCAGGATGGTAACTTAGATTCTTCCAGCCCTCTTGTGAAGGTGAAGGTCGAATTTCACCATGGCGCTTGGTCGACCATCATGGCGTGCCAACTAACCTATTGTCCCAATCAACCTCCCCTTGGTTAGGTTTGGTTGATTAAATGAGAACACATTAATCGAATCTTGTCATCTACTTCCTTTTTCCTATTTGTCACTACATTGATCGAGATCGTGATAGTAGGCGGGATTTGATGTTGGCCACCACCAAACAACAATCATAATGAAGGGAAATATACAATACATGCAAAACCCCAATCATTGAAATACAATAAACCTAGGTTATTTCAAGTTAAATACCCATGGTTCCCACAATCCCAAGTTGTGGGTTCTTAGCTCATGACTAAGGTAAAATAAGCAAAAATACAAATAAATGACATGATTGAGAATTTTACCCAAGGCAATGAAGATTGAAGACACCACAAGTAGCAAACCAAAAGCTTGATGGATTGACAATGAGCACGAAGCAAGGTTTACAATCCCCAAAATTAGGTTTTCCAAGAGAAAAAGATAATCTAAGCTAAAAACCTAATAGTTTTCTTGAGAGAATATTCAAAGTTGATAAAACTTCTCTGGTTCGAATCTCTCTTTTTAAAACCCTAACTTAAACTATATATAGTGTTTACAAAATAACCCTAAAAATTACATAAAAAAGACAGCTGACAGCTGGTACGTCTCGCAGGTACGACTAATAGTATGGCCTATGAGTGGTAATAGGGGTCTCGTATCAGGTTCTTGGCATCTTGGACTCAACTGGTGCGACCCACTAGTATGAGTGGTAGCTTGGGCTACGACTTGTATGCTTCTCTCATAGTCCAGGCCTTCAGTTTTTGATCCAACATTTTGGCTCTCCGATTCCTGCTACAAGTCCACCCATACGAGTCGTAGTGAGAATTATGACTCGTAGGATAACCTCGTAGGGGTGACCTCTACTTAGCAAGTTTTTTATTTTTGGTCTCTATTTCTTGCTATGACACACACTATGACTCATAGCTTGGGCTACGACATACCCTACGACTCGTAGGTGAGCTTGTATGTCCTATGTTTCAGCAAAATTTACAAATTTTCTTCAAAATCATGACAACCTAACTTTTCTGCAAGAACAACACAAAAACATATAAAATTATAAAAAGTCGCATTAAGAACTCACAAAATCCTTGTTTTGAGCATCAAATGTGTTTTTATATTTTGATAGCACATTAACATCCTCAACTTAGAATTACTGCTTGTCCTTAAGCGACGACTCAATCTACGTAGACAATGAGAAATACATAGTAGTTGAGCATCAACCATCCACAATCACTGGTGCAGCCATATGCTAATCAAGTAGTGCAATTGCCCTCACAGAAAAGAAATCCCTCTTACTCACTCAAAAAGCATTTAGAATTCAGAGACTAAGGAAGCATTCTCACTCTCACAATTGAAATTTATGCATACTGACTAACACCATAAGCTTGCCTCTATACTCATCTTCTAGTTTAGTCTTTTCTTTTTCTTCACTCGGCTCATGATTTTTCATTTCTTTCTTTATTTTCCAACTAACCACCTCATTGTCATCACTTTACCACAATAAGGGTCACCCTCAACTTAGGCTTTTAGCCTGAGGTGAAGTACATAATATCTATTTCTCAAACCAGGGCCACGACTTGTAGCCACCCTCAACTTAGGCTTTTAGCCTGAGGTGAAGTACATAATATCTATTTCTCAAACCAGGGCCACGACTTGTAGCCACCCTCAACTTAGGCTTTTAGCCTCACTTAAGGTTCATATGTCCAAGGATTGACCAGAGCCAATATCAAGGTATTTCAAAACCACATCACCAAACCAATCTTAGAGTACTAAGGCAAGTTCTGAGTCCATAAAAGATGTATGAATGCAACAAAATAAGCTCACAACACACATGGTATTGCACCTACAATCAAGTATAGACTCACAGGTCATGCTTCAATCCTCAACTTACCTTTACCTTATCAGAACAAACATTACCAGATCATCAAAATGCATGAGTGCATCCTAATCACAATCTCAAAATTTTTTAGGGTACCCAACTTTTCATCAAAACTTTAAAACGCATCTAAAGACTATGTATATGCCAACAGATAACACTACTATGAATTTACACATTATCTACACTACCTAAACATGACAGTTCAACAGAAAAGTAAACATCTATAAGGAAAAAGAATCACAGCAAGAAAACCTTGGGATTAAAAATAGAGGAAGTTATAGACTCGAGGTTACTCAGACTTCACCTTAATCCATAATTTCCCACACCCCACCAAAATAGGATACTTTATCTTCAAAGTAAAAACAAGAGCAAAAAACAAACACGATAACATAAATATATATATATATATATATATATATATATAAACACACACAGATACATTAGAAACCCAAAAACTAACATCTACAATATAAGTAAAAAATAACATCCAACATAAAAATATGTAAACACATCCAAAAACCAACATAACAAAAATATTGTCTAACAATAGAACAAGTATCCATAATGACAAATTAAGAACTGGGGTCAAAAGAAGTCAAATATCATGGTATATCAAGCACGGGTCTCTGGCTGATCTGTGGGGTCCTAGGGCACCATCTCCTCCGTAGTAGTACCGAAACTACCCTCTCCATGTGGGGTGTGCTACTCCCGATCTCTCTAAATAGCCGCCAACAATAGTGACTCCTGCACCACCGCCTCGGGTATGGGCTCCTCCTATGGTCTTGGCCTCTTTTGAGGCAGCTCTGGATCATCATCATGGTCAAAGGGCCTCTTCCCACGGACGTCCGAACGGTCGGCTAGCCACTCGAATGACTCCTCGCCCGCCAGTGCCACCTCCGGGACTGCAGCAGGAGCTGCCAACATCTATAATAAGTCAGCCTTAAACTTGGCTAACTCCTCTGTCACAACACTCGTGTCAGCAGGCTGAGCTCCCTCAATTCTTCGCAGGACTCTCGCCTCGAAAGCATCCACTCGGGCATCCACCACTCTAACTTGCTCATCTACCAAATCACGGGCGAATGCCTTTATCCTCTCCTCTGGGACCGCTCAACCCACGGTCTGACCCATGCAGATAGAGCATGAAGTCTGGACGTCGTCGTAGCCATACTGCGTAATAATGCCTAAAAAACAACAACAGAAATAAGAGAATCAACCTGTAATGTAGCTGCTATTGGTGTTAAAGTACTGGAGGATGGTGTGGACTCGATCTCCATAACTGACGTGGGCTCTATAGCAGCTGAAGTATTACCGGTAGTAGCTGGAGGTGCACTCTAAGTCCAAGGCTCTACTGGGAATGGATTTAGAACAAGAGGGGCTGCTCGTGGTAAGGCCATCGGATTCTCGTCAGCCTTTATCAGGCTGGGATCCGTGGTTCGTGTAGCCTCTATGTGCTGGTCCTGGTGGGGGTCAATAGGAACACCTACTGCATTGCACAAACAATGGATCAAAATAGGAAATAGCAGTGAGGTGTTCGTCCGGATGGTTGCCTCGTGGATCTGCTCTGAGATGATCCGGGCCAAGTCTATCTCATAACCAGCTAAGATGCTAGCTAATAACATAGCCCGCTCTAAGGTGATAAAATTATCTGTGAACGTGGTTTAGATACGCCAACGGATAATGGACCACCAAAACTTGGCTCGAAAAGAGAGGTGAGCCTTCACTATAGGATCAGCGTAATTCGTAACCCACGTCGGCTTGAAGCCCTCCTCACAAATCTGACTAAAAATCCATCGTAGAAGCTCCGTCCTAGCTCCGATGTCCTTCCCAATCACCACTATCCTCATCTTGTCAATGCGTCCATAATATTCTATGGTAGACTGAGGCACTCTTTAAGTGGGCCCAAACTGGATCCATCAAATAGGAAATAGGAACTCTCTTAGCCCAGACTAGCACCACCCGTAACCTCGGCTGCTCCATTAGTTTTTTATTCTGCGGTAACCCTCGGCGAAGTGTAGCAAGATACGCTGCATAAAACTCATGGACTATATAAAGGGCATACTTGCCCAGCTGCTGTGTAGTCTATCGCAGCCCGTGTTTGTCTAACTCTTTATCTAATCCTGGCACTTTACCCAACCCCGAGTCATTCAGTCTAGACTCTTCATGAAATTGCCGCACTGTTTTGCTCTAATCCCTGGTCATATATCTCTTTCATACTTGGGACACACCATCTGTGGTCAGCTGGGGGATGTGACTGGACCTCTTCCTGCTGAGCCTGTGACCCCTCCTCAGAATCTGTCTTAGTGTGTGTAGGGGTCATCTGTGGTGAGTTGCTCTCTGACCCATCATCGCTACCCTCCTCCTCAAACTAGGAGGGACTCCTAACTTCTACCGAGGCCATAGCAGTGCAGCACTGAGTTTGAGGCACATTAGCCTTAGGGTCTATCCTAACTCTGTGGACTTCCACAGAGCCCTCCGGATGCTCAGTCTCGGAGGATTCATCAACCAACTTTCGTTGGAAAGTTTGAATTGCTTATACTTTGGAGGTATTTTATATGCAAACCAACCACATATCAACATATAAGTTTCACGATGTTTGATCCAATAAATCACATAACAAAGAACAAGAAACACAAACACTTAAGCATAGAAACAAAATAAAATATAAGAAAGATCTCTGATGTAATTGCAGGTTTGCAGATACGAGTGCAGTTATGACTCATAAGATATCCCACGAGTCGTACACTGGCCTCAGAGTAACAAGATTAATTACAAAAATGCAATCTGACCTCAGATATGAGAGGAAATTACGACTCGTAGGGGAACCTATGAGTCGCAGTCTGGCCTCGTGCCTAATTTCAGAGACATTTTTAAGAACTTAGTTAGGATTATGAGACCCTACGACAAGTCATAACTAGTATTATGAGTCATATGTAGGTCTCGTATGAGAAACATAAAGAAACCACAGGTGACTATTGCTTGCTACGAGGGACCACTATGACTCGTAGGAAAACATACGAGTCGTAGGAGTGCCTCGTTGCTGAAAGTAGAAGGCACCAGTGGTACCTATCATTTTCCACGACAAGCATAAGCAACACAATCATAATTCACGACTAGGCACTTATAAGAGCACTACACTTGATTCGACACATAACTGATCTCATTATGAAACTGGAGAATTAGAACAAACATCATTCCTCAGAATTTCAGGCAATTCCAAATCATACCAAACAAGACCAAGAGTACTTTCAAACCCTAAACTAGCACTTTTAATCAACAAACCATGCTATGGAAATGCAAGAACAATTCAAACACTTTCAATCAAGTCCAACATAACTGATCTCATTATGAAACTGGAGAATTAGAACAAACATCATTCCTCAGAATTTCAGGCAATTCCAAATCACACCAAACAAGACCAAGAGTACTTTCAAACCCCAAACTAGCACTTTTAAACAACAAACCATGCTATGGAAATGCAAGAACAATTCAAACACTTTCAATCAAGTCCAACATGCTATAGCATACAAAACACAGCCACACCTCTTAATTCTAGTTCCAAAGACACTTCAAATAATGGTAGGGAAACAACAAAGCAGTACATTCTCTGAACCAATAGTTCTCATATTTGCAACCACCCACTCAAGAATTCCAAATAAGGTTTTAATCATAATCAAAACTTTTCGAAGCACACAAGCCTTAGGTTTTATGTCTAGATCAAAAAAATCACCACATGGGCACGATTATGCATGGTTAAGCTGATCATAAACTCATTTAAGGAATAAGCTCAACACAATAGAGTGTTGAATGTAACCACAAGGCTTACCGATCGATCAGAGAACTTAACCAAAGCAAAGAGAATTAAAAACCACGCCAAACCCTAGGGAATGGTGACCTCGTCATAATCTTTGCCTGAAAATGATGTGGGTAGCTGGGATTTTAGTCGAAAAAGAGAATTATGAAGTGGGTTTAGGGAAATTGGCCGATCTAAGGGTTTAGAAATGAAATTAGGGGTCAAATATTATTTTGGCCCCTTTTATATAAACACTGGGTCATCAATTAAAAAGTTGATGATCGAGGCTACGAGACCCCGACTACAAGTCGTAGGATATCCTACGACTTATAGGTCCCAGTCTCGTAATAGAATTAACACTTGTAAAAATTTAGGAATCATACTTGGGCACTACGAACTCCACTTACGACTCGTAGGAAAACTTACGAATCGTAAGGTTGGCTCGTAGTATATGTGATAACTCCTGATACTTACTGTTTCCCTCTACGAGGCATGACTACGAGTTGTAGTGAAGACTAGGACTCATAGGCCTACTGTAGAAGCTGCTCCAAGTGCCATTTTTTCATATCTTCAGCTCTTCAATTCTCACCTGCAAACCAAATCTCAAAATACAAGAGTTTCCAAAATATTACAACTACATCAATGTCTTTCAACTAACAACAAACTCACACCTTCTACTTAAGAATCTCTACAGTAAAAAACACTTAAAATAAACCAATAATTATCACAAAATACATAGGTTACCTCCCAAGAAGCGCCTTATTTAACACCATGGCTCGACTTTGTTATCGTCCTTCATCAACTATCATCAAGGGTCCATACCTTACTCTTTGACTTATTAAGCTATTTCATGGATTAGCAAATATTGAACACGACCTTTGCATCATTGACCCTAAACCTAAGTTGACCCGAATCCATATCCAGTAGGGCTCTCCCAGTGGCTAGAAATAGTCTTCCCAAAATGATGGGCACCTCAAAATCAACCTCGCAATCAAGGATCACAAAGTCCACAGGAAAGATAAATGTATCAATTTTCACAAGCACATCCAAAAGGATTCCCTTCGGCTTTTTAATGGTTCGATCCACCGTGAGCAACCTGATTCTTATCAGGGTGGGAGTGCCAAGGCCAAGCTTTTTTAATACAGCAAGAGGAATTAGATTGATTCTCACTTCTAAGTCATATAGTGCTCTTGCCAACTCAATATCACCAATGGTACAAGAGATGGTGAATGCACCGGGGTCCTCTCATTTTTTGAACAAGGCATTTGGTCAAAATCGTACTACATTATTGGAGTTCTTGTGAGAACTCTTAGCTCAAAGTATGTTTCTTGGTCACTAAATCCTTCATATACTTGGCATACCCTAGCATATTTTCCAAAGCTTCTAGAAGGGGAATGTTCATAGAGAGTTGCTTCAACATCGAGAAGAAGTGTTTGAATTTACCCTCATTTTCCTTTTTCTTAAGCCTTTGATGGAAAGGAGGAAGGAGTTTTGGAATTGACTTTAATTTTTCATGCTCCCTTACCTCTTCTTATTGCATCCTAACAACTGTCGAACCTTTTCCCTCAACCACGACTTCACCACCAAGACCCTTCTTATCAACTTCATCCACAATCATTGGCATAGGGGGATCTACGGTGCTTTTGCTACTCTGAGTTATGACCTCCATGCAATGTCCTTCATTTTTAGGATTTTGAACCATACTGTTAGGTAAGGTGCCCTTTTGGTGTTGGTTCAATTGCGAAGAAACTTGCCCAAATTATTTTTTGAGTTGCTTATTCGCCACCGAGTGAGACTCTATTTTTTGGTTAATACATGAAATATCCACTTTCATTCTTTTTAAAGTCTCATCTTGGTGGTCGGCCCTCTTCAACAACTTGTCGAACATCTCTTCTATCCTGGAGTTACTTGACCCAGCATCACGGTTGTGAGGTGGCATATAAGGACCATTTTTGTAGCCCTCTCCTCTTCTCCATTCGGCATCTGGCACTCTTTCTATTTCATAATATCAACCCCGATTGTCTCTATATGAACTATCACAGTTGAAGTTCTGACCTTCATTCCCATAACCTTGCTTCCAATAGTCCGAATTGGACCCTTGAGGGTTGTTTTGGAAACCCGCCGCTTTGTTGCTTACAAAACATGCATCCTCATCAAAGAATGGATCATCATACACTAGAGTCTTTGGAGGGGACCCTTGAGGGTTGTTTTGGAACCCCGCCGCTTTGTTGCTTACAAAACATGCATCCTCATCAAAGAATGGATCATCATACACTAGAGTCTTTGGAGGTTGATGGGTTATTGCTTCAAAACTTGCTTGGTTTTGTTTCAAGACCAAGTCCATACTTGTAAGAAGTTGAGCAAGTTGCTCCATGATTGTAACGACCCCAAAACATGCCCCAAAATATGCCTCGAAATGCCCAAACTTTTAATTTCCATATATCTTAAAACTTGTTCGTTATTTCAAAAATTTAACTTCGTATTTATGATTGGGGGGTCAAAATTAGGTGAAAAAGGATCTAACCCCGATTTAAAAGTGAAAGATTAGCAATTATAAACTTTTAAGTGGTGAATTCCAGTGAGGTTTATGCGTTCCCTTCGCGACGCCCAAGGGCACGCTTCAGTGTAATTCCTTCTCTGTGAACTCTCCACAATGCAGAGAGGTGTATTTTGCCAGGCACTATTTTCCTGAGTGGCCCAAAATATTCTAAGTGTTGGGCCCAAGTTTTCCAAACGTTTTTTTATCTATACTTAGCCAAATTTCACACTTACATCATCCTAAACATTTCCAATACTCCCCAAAATACTTAGCCATATTTTTACTCCAAAATTCAAGACTTAAAACCCTTATCCGGAACTAAGAATTTTCTTCAAGCTTCAAGCCTCCATTTTTCACTTCACCAAGAACTTCTCCAAAGCTAAGGTATGTGGTGTTGAACCATTGGGTCCTTCCACGCACAGTGCCTAAACTCTCTTTTTACTAATATTGCATGATTTAAAGTTGATTTTACATGTGGGTCTTGTATATTGAGAAATTTACTGCACATTAATTTTAGTTCATGAAAGTATGGTTGTTTTAGCATGTTTTGAGCTCTAAATCTTGGACCTAATGTTTGATTTGATGAGGAGTTTTGATGTGAATGTCTTGGGGTGTTGCAAGGTGTTGATTAATGGTTTTACTGCAGATTTTCTTGCATGATTTCATCTTTAAATTACATGGTCTTTTACCCCTATTACACACCCTCAAGGTGTTTGATAAAATGTCCAACTAGGGTTTCTTGAAGAAATGAAGGCCCAAAGCATGAGATATGATATGAATGATATTATAATGATGAAATGGGCTTATGTATATGATTATTCCTATATGAAGTATTATACTAGAGCATATGATAAATCCTATATAAAGTGTTGCATTAGTCCATACTCGATCGGGGGGGACAAGAGCCCAGGTAACCATGTTGGGGGTTTATACTCATCAACCATGCGGGGGGTTTATACTTCTTCACCGTGTTGGTAAGGTGTGATTACCATCAACCATGTGAGGGATTTATACTACACAACCACCAAGGGGTTTATACCTTGAACATCTAGCTTGGTTGAGCATGAATTACTTAAGCTTGTTTTACTTATGCATTGATCATACATATCATATTGTTATACTATGCCTATTGTCTAATATATACATTTTGAGTATGATGTTTATCTATTGTCGCATTGCACCCCATATACTTAGTACATTCAAATGTACTAATGCATACTCTTGTCTACATGATATCACCATGTAGGGACGGATGCTTAAGTTGATCATCCTCCTCCTCCACATGGCTAGTCAGTGCTATTCCAAGCTTGTTGGTGAGTCCTTCATTTCAGGGACCTTAGTCTATGATTGCTATTAGCTATGTATTGAGATACTTTCTTATGTTGTATAACTATGAGGGTGAGCCCAATTACTTTGTCTTGGCTCCCGCTCTATCTATCTATCTAGAGGTGTTTGTTGGAAAAGTTATGTATCTACGCTATGAGTTATGACTCCTTGCCCTTATTGATGTTGTTTTGCAAGCTATCCCTTAGCCCCTTCGCCCCTTAATCTTATTTTATGTCTTTTTACATGCTTTCGCAACCAATGATGTGTAATGACAAGTTTGAGAGGATTAGGGTTCCTTCGGGTTCCCCATTCGCCGTGTCATGTCTAAGCCCAAGGCTTGGGTCGTGACAATGATCTCTTCGTTTACCTTTGCTTGCTCATTGTTGGTGTTGACCGCACAAGAAGGTTTCATCGCACCTCACTCTCATTGACCCCATGCTCTATTTGTTTTAACCACTTGCTCCATCCTTGTGGCTATTAATGCAAAAGGTTGATCAAGGAACACGCCTCCCATGATTGTGTTAGCGCAAGCTTACTATTCTCATCAAGTGCCCGATAGAAAATCTCAACTAAGGCATCATCAACAATCTTGTGATCAGGGAACATCCTTAAGCATTTAGTAAACAAGTGCCCAATAGAAAATCTCATCCAAGGCATCATCAACAATCTTGTGATCAGGGACCATCCTCAAGAATTTGGTGAATCTCTCCCATGTTGTGCTAATAGAGTCACCCGACAATTGCTCAAAGTTGTTTATTTGGTCCTTGAGCTTCAACTTCTTAGATCTTAGGAAATATCTTTCAAGGAATACTCGTTGAAGCTCAGCCCAACTTGTAATAGTACCCGGAGGAAGCTCAGACAACCATATAACTGCATTGCCAGTCAATGACAGTGGAATATTTTATGTCCCCATGACACTCTTGCAAACAAACAACATATTTTGGAGATGATGGTGGGGATCCTCTTAAGGTAGTCCTGTGAATTGTCCACGGTTTTGGAGCATTTGGAGCAATCCACTCAATACTGTAAACTTCTTATCTGCCGGTAAAGGAGGTAGTACTATAGCACTGATAACGTCTATGGCCATAAGGTTCAATTGATACTGATTCTATCCATAAGTGTTGGCTTGTTACCCCTTGGTTGTGGATTCTCCTCTGTTCCCATATCCTTATTCATATTCATATCCTCCTCAACCTCGATATCCTCATTAACTTGAGCCATTGTTCTAACTAGTTAATGGATCTCCAAATTTATCAAAGCTAAGGAATTGCCTTGGCTTCTTGTGTTGGGCATACAACCTAGTATACCCTGCAAGTAAAATCAAACAATAAAAATAAAAACAAAAGTAAAATACAAGAGATTCTAGGAATGAACACTAGAACTAACTAATAGTGAAATTAAGTCAAAACCTAGTCGTGTTCCTCGACAACGGCGCCATAATTTTTTATGATGTTCACGCTCCAATAAGAAAATGGTCACTGTTAGTAATTAACCTAACTGACGGTTAGGGTCTAATCCATAGGGAATACGGGGCTTGACTACAAGACTTCACTACTAATCATTTCAACCATAAATAACTAAAATCTCCAAATAGGGGGGATTGTGATTCAAAAACAAAGTAAAAGAAACACTAAATTATGACGCGAGAAAACACTCAATTTTAGGGACAACTTGGAAATTGTGTTTCCCATGGTTCGTTGACTCAATTACCCTAGGTAACATAACTACGATTGGAGATTCGCATACAGGATAGTAGCTTAGGTTCTTCCAGCCCTCTTGTGAAGGTGAAGGTCGAATTTCACCATGGCGCTTGGTCTGCAACCATGACAAGCAAACTAACTATTCTCCATTGTCCCAGTCAACCTCTCCTTGGTCAGGCTTATTAATTTAATATTGTCATCTACTTCCCTTTTCCTATACTAACCGTTACCTATTGTCCCAGTCAACCTCCCTTTGGTCAGGTTTAGTTGATTAGACAAGAACACATTAATCGAATCTTGTCATCTACTTTCCTTTTCCTATTCATCACTACCTTGGTCGAGATCATGATAGTAGGTAGGGTTTGGTGTTAGCCACCACCAGACAACAATTATAATGAAAGGAAATAGACAATACATATAAAACCCCAATCATAGAAATGCAATAAACCTAGGTTATTTCAAGTCAAATACTCATGGTTTTCACAACCCCAAGTTGTGGGTACTTAGCTACTCATGGCTAAGGCAAAACGAGAAAAATTGCAAATAAATGACATGATTTAGAATTTTACCCAAGGCAATGAAGATTGAACACACCACAAGTAGCAAACCAAAAGCTTGATGGATTGATAATAAGCACAAAGCAAGGTTTACAATCCCCATAATTGGGTTTTCCAAGAGAAAAAGATAATCTAAGCTAAAAACCTAATAGTTTTCTTGAGAGAATATTCAAAGTTGATAAAACTTCTCTGGTTCGAATCTCTCTTTTTAAAACCCTAACTTAAACTATATATAGTGTTTACAAAATAACCCTAAAAATTACACAAAAAAGACAGCTGGCAGCTGGTGTGTCTCATAGGTACGACTCGTAGTATGACCTACGAGTCGTAATCGGGGTCTCATCTTAGGTTCTTGGCATATTAGACTCAACTAGTATGATCCACTAGTATGAGTAGTAGCTTGGGCTACGACTTGTATGCTCCTCTCGTGGTCTAGGCCTTCAGTTTTTGGTCCAACATTTTAGCTCTCTGATTCCTGATACGAGTCCACCCATACCAGTCATAGTGAGACTTATGACTCGGGGTGACCTCCACTTAGCAGATTTCTGATTTTTGGTCTCTGTTTCTTGCTACGATACACCCTAAACTCGTAGCTTGGGCTACGACTCGTAGGTGAGCTCGTATGTCCTATGCTTCAGTAAAATCTACAACTTTTCTTCAAAATTATACCAACCTAACTTTTCTTCAAGAACAACACAAAAACACATAAAACCCATAAAAAGTCACATTAATAACTCACAAAATTTCTTGTTTTGGACATCAAATGTGCTGTATTTTGACAGCACATCAATTATCCATGCAGAACGTGATTTTTTTAATAAAGTCTTTGAAATCCCATGCTATGTCCTCATTACTATATTATTTATGGAAAAATCCTTTTGACCCAAAACTTTGGCCCAAATTTCGCCAAAATGATAAAATATTTTTTTCTTGGACATATTTGTCCATTATCCTAAATATTAAGGCAACTTACATAAATCCCATATTGAAGTAAAGAAATTTCAATTTATCCCAACCTTTTCCATATTTACAAAAATCCTATAAAAAGATAATTATGCGGATACACTGCCATTTTTACGGATACACTGCATCATCTATGACTCATAAGTCATGATTCATTGTAATCAACATCTAATATGGTGAATCAGCCATGTGTTAACTATTTTATTGCAATGAATCATATTGTATGATCCATTGTCTCAATGAATCAACCCATTAATGTGATTCATTAGTGTATCATCCTTGTATGATGCACCCAATGTAACATCTAGAAAAAGTATTCTAATTTTATATATAAATGAATCATCATATTTAATGAATCACCATAAAAAGTTGGGAACAACTCATAATTTTGAAATGAATCACCATACAAGATACATACCACACACATGAATCGCTAAATTTTTCTAAACTCATATAGTCTCAATGAATCAGCAACATATATGACTCAATTTGATATCCCCGTGAATCACCATGAAAAAATTGAGAAGGAAGCGAAGAAGTGGTGGGAAGAAAATCAGCATTCTGTCTACAAAAAGTATGATGTTGAAGGATATGAAAATGTGAATCAAGGTTTGCTGAAGAAGTGGCAGTTGCATTTTTCGTCCCAATGTAAATTGAACTTTGAACTTCAAGGTTTGCTATCTGAGGTGAACTTTGAACTTCAAATTCAAGTTCAAAATGGATCTAGGTGAACTTCAAGTTCAAGTTGAAGTTCAAAATGGAAAAGGAAAGAGAAAGAGCTCGCCGAAGACGAGTATAATGCCTACTCTGTTAGATTTGAAGCCTGAATGGCTCACCACCGTCATCTGCAGTGTTGACTTGAGTGTCGGCTTTCTTTGCCATCCATGGAAGCGGTTAAATTAGGGGAAGATTGAAGTGAATCAAGCGTAAAATAGGAAACAAGGATTTTAATGATTTATAGAAAAGGTAGGGAATATTTGAAAATATTTTAACATAATCTGGTATTTCTGTAAATTTTCCTAAAAATTAAGTACATTTCTAACTTATGTTTCCAATACATCTAATAATTAGTGAAATTAATTAATACTCCATATTTCCTGTAATGTTTGATAAAATCACCAAAAATACCCCTAGACTAGAGATGTGTGCGTAATGCATCTTCTCATGCTCTATTTATGAATTCG
>DF361094.1:0-32393 GCA_000787875.1 Solanum virginianum | reverse complement strand
TTCGGATATGCAATCAACATGAGAAATTGAGTGGAAAAATGGCCAAAACTCAATTTTAGAGCAATCAGGTCAAAAAATAATTTTTCATAATAAAATGCGAACCAGTGAGCGTGCGCAATAGGTCCGCAACGCGAACGACCTTTCCAAACCCCTTCTAGACTTAATTTATGACCAAAATAGGTCATTTTAAGCGTAAAAAAGGTATATAACCCATTCTTAAGCCATTCTAAGTCTCTGAAAAAGACCTAGGGCTAAAAGATAAGAGAAAAGAGCAAGGAATTGAAGATTTAAAGACGGATTCATGCTAAATTGACCATCTACTTTCGTTCCAGGTATGTAAGGCTAAATGAAAATATGGGATTGTTCTCTCATATACCCCATAGATGGTTTTAGAAGAGTTGAAGGTCTAATGAGTCTACATACATGATTCTTGAATAGTTTTCATGTACCCCATAGATGGTCTTAGAAGAGAGTTAAAGATTCTTGAGTCTACATGCATGAATCTTAATTATTTTCTTAAAAAATTTTATTTCATTCATGTATTTTCATATGTTGAGATCATCATAAACTTGTTTTCTTGAATTGAATATTTTCTTGAGATATTGCATAAACCCTCTATGTTAATTGTTAAAAGCATGCATGAAAGAAGATATGAATTGAGTTTAGAGCCTTGATTAAGAATGTAATTGTGATTGTGATTGTGATTGTGATTGAGATTGAGATTAAGATGTGAGAATGATGATGAGTTTATAGAACTTGATAGTCCTATGAGCCTCTATAAATGGACTTTAATGATTTGTCTATTCGATTGTTCCCTAATGATTGTTCATATGCTTGAGGTGTTGGTTGAGATGTTGATTGATTAGATGATTAGAGTCTCTATGAGACTGATTGAATGATGAGAGCCTTTATAAGGCTGAGTTGAGATGAGTGAGTTAATTGAGATGTATTGACTGGATGAATTATTTTATGAGCATTGAGTCATGGGAGGAGTATCGAGCATCGAAAGAGTATGAGTTAGTCCAATTCACACTCGTGAAACTATGTAGCCAAGCATAGGTGAGGATTAGAACTATTACGTCTTATTATGTTTCCCTCTGGATAGAGTCCCTGAAATAATAGAGGACTTAACTGATTGCTGGGGTCCCTAGTGTATTCGATTTGTCTCCTACCTGGTCAGTATGGGATGGCTGTGGCAACAATGGTGGCTTGTTGTATGATCACTGGCTCATAAGTGATTGTTGTTGTATAAGAGCAACTACCTAGAAAGTTCCTACCTTGAGTAGTCTAAATCGAGATGAGATGACATGAGATGTGATGAGATGAGTTGAGATGAGTCCTTCTGAGGTGAGTTTGATTTGATTGATGAGTTTATTGGTTGATGGGTTATTTGTCTACTCTTTATTCTTTCTTTATATAGACATTTGACATGTTGATTGTTATTATTTCGAGTCAATTGTTGTTTCTATATTATTCTACCTATTTTGGTTTCATTCAGCTATTTTATATACTAGTACATTCGACGTATTGACGTCCCTCTCTGGGACTAGATCATTTCATGATGTCGATACAAGATTTTGAGATCGTCAACATGCGCATTGTTGAGGATTTGAGACGTTTAGCTGATTGGTGATCCTCCTCTACTTTGGAGGGTTCATTATATTTATTTCATCTTGCTTTAGAGTTAGATTTGATTAGCTTTATTTTGATTGAGGTAGTCATTGGTCTGTCATTGGCACCACTTGATAGTGATAGAGGCTTTATAGACTAGAGTTGAATGTTGATGTTAAGACTTGTTGAGCTAGTTTGTTTTTACTGGTCTTTCCACTTATAATATTATTTTGAGACTAGATGAGATGTGCCCATTTACTTCCTTATGTCTTCCGCTGATTTGTAGAGTTTACTGATTGAATAAATGTGATGAGGCCAAGTGGTTCGCTTGAAGACTAGCAATAGTCTCTAAGTGCCGGTTACGTCTAGGGTACCCTCATGGGCGTGGCATTTCCATAGTCAAACATGGAAAATGAACCACATATTAACGTTTCATTTTAATCTTTTTCTTAAGATAAATGTGTCATTTTTATCAATATCAATTATATTTTTTTTTGTATATTATAGGAAAAAAGAATATAAACGGCTTAGATATATATATTTTTAGCTAATGTGAAAATTTGATTTAATTTCTTAACTATCATTATTAAAATGAAATTCATGTAGAAGTACATTTGACCATTCTCAAAGAGTTCAAGGATAAAATTGAAATGTAACATTATTTTTACCATTAAATTTAAAAAATTACATCACTTATTATATGTTCATTTGATTGGAATGTGTTCTTATTTTTGTGAATCATATTTTTCTTCATTTAATTTCACATTAATTGTTCATGTTTGATTATTTTTCTTAAAAATCATATAAACATTATTTTAAATCTCCAAAGAGAAAATAGAAATAGAGTGACAATAAAATAGATATAATAGAAACCCAAAAAGAAAAACTCTTGTAATAGCCATTTCTACCGGAGAAGAATGCAAACCAAAATTGTAAAAAGAAGTATGAGCAGAGAGCATGCCAGAAAGAAAGAAAATGTATTCTTGAATATGCACAGAAGGATGTGGCTATGTTCAGGTAAAACCGTTGGCTTTAGTCATAACAAAGGAGCGCGGGAAATTCTATACTACCGGTGTAACTTCCAACTGTCTCATATTTATTTATTTTTATTTAAAAAATAATAATTTGTAGGACCGCTAATTTTACATTATCGAATGAGTTGTGGGGGTAACAACGACTAGTCTCGCTCCTAAATGCTTATTCCTAAGCTAGAGTTTTATAGTATATTTTTAAATATTTTTGAAAGTTATTTTTAGGATTTGATAGTTCTTATAATTTACTTAACTATTAATCTCTTGTGTTTACTTATGATTTTACTACTCTTTTGTCATGATTTTTAAAATATTTTAACTTACTATTATGATTTATTACGTATTGCATTGACTACATACTTATTACATTCAAACGTACCAACGCATACTCTTGCCTACAATATTTTATAATTTAGGAGAGGGACCCTATTCCACTTCTCACTTTTGTTTCTAGATTTCAGAGTTCACTTTGAAGACTTGTGGTGAGACCTCATGCTTCGAAAGCAAAACAAGTTATGTTGATTAGCCTTCGTTAATAATCGACACCATGTCATTTTACTACTTTGAAGGTGAACTAGGAACATACCCATAAACCCCGCCTATGTTATACTATGTAGAGGCATGTTGGATTATGTAAAATCCTATGTTGTCCTTTCATTGTTGGGTAAAGCTTGTTTTTCTTTTATGATGTTGAGATGAGACTCATTCCCTATTCCTATATAACTTGTGAGGATACTTTATTGCCTTTTATATGCTTATGGTATATATGCTAAGAGTCTTGATTAAGGTTTTCTTAGGAATCCTAGACATTGTGTCACACCTATGACCTAGCTTGGGTCATGACAAATTGTGTATCAAAACCACAGGTTTTGAAGTGTCTTACGACATTCAATATGTCGCGTCATGTAGAGTCTTATTCATGGGTGTGAAGCATGCCACATCTATGAATAAGAGACTATGAAGTGTTTTAGGAATCTTAACTTTGTTCCTGATCTATGTCACACCATCTAGGAGACCTTAAGACTCCTTCTTTCTAACAATTGTCTTTTATCCTTAATTATGGTTTAGAAATTCACTTGCCTTAATTCAATTAAGTAATTACTCTAAAACACTTGCTTTCCTTTTCCTACGAGCTTCCGATTTAGCAAAATCTAGTTAAATACGAAATAGTAATAAGAATACAAGAATAACAATATTAAATTCATCAATTTTGGAAATTAAATTTAAAATGAGTAAAAAAAATTCAAAAAAATAAGGATAAAATTGATAATTAATGCATAATCATTTTGAAAATAGGGATAAAACCATTTTGAAAATGGTGTTGAATTTAATCCATAATCCTCAATTTATTAGGTATCAAGTTCATGAGAAAGTCCAAAAAATTTAGAGTTCCAAATCGAACATTAGAGGTTGAAATCATGAAATAACCAATGAGTAATGAATATTCTAAGTCAAAAAATCACTTATCTGATCAATTAATCTTGAAAAATCACTTTAAAATCACCACACTTGAGTTCTCAAAGCTCAAAAATATCAAATGTGAAAGAAACTCTGGAGTCAGTCCCCAAAAGAGATCTTTGAATGCTTAAGCGGTTAGGGAGTCACTTTTGCGACACCCACCAATTAAGTGTGTGTCTCTTAAGGGGACAAGGTATCTCTTAAGTGATGCATTGCTTTTGCTACCCTTGACCGCTTAAGCAAACCTCGCGCAAATAGAAGGGTGTCATTTACGTGATGGTTGTCCACTTTAGGGCAGGTCGTTTAAGTGATCAAGGCACTACCAAAGCGGGATCTGCAACTCAAACACTAGTAAACTTGATCTAAAAAACACATAGCTCTAAATCAACCCTCGAGATTCGTTCAAAATTCCATATGCACAAATCATATATACAATTCTACTAAATTTGGCGTTTCAAAATTAATGGAACTGTCGAAATTTAAGAGGTCTCCTTGACCCGAATTTGATTAGTTGTAACTAAAATAAGTAAAACTCAAAAAAGATCAAAATATTCTCAAAATTCTCAAAAATTGTACCAAAGTTCATCTTAGGCATAAAATCACCCTCTAAATCCAATGAAATCGATGAAAATTCAATCTAAACATCTGAACTCAAAATGTTGATCAAAGTTAAACCTTGATCTAATTTAACTCAAACTTCTAACGCACATCCTCAAATCCAAAATACAACTCCAAAACAGAAAATGAAGACGCTCCCATATCAAATTTCACATTTAGGAGATAATAAAACTGACAAAATTTCATTCTGAGACTCATAGCTTCACTTGGTACCAAAAATCACTTTTGAACAATTTAAGCTTTTAAAACTCAAAACCACAAAATTACATAAATTTTCAATAAACCTAAAAACTAATCAAATATGACTCGAAACAACAATCGGAGGGGGTAAACAACAACAACAATAATATACCCAGTGGAGTGAAATCACACAAATAGGATTTGGGGAGGGTAAAATGTACGCAACTTTACCACTATATATTTTAGAGAGGCTGTTTCCGGAAGATCATCGTCTAAAAAATATCGTTAAGCCCTAAAAGTAAAAGATACTAGATATGAAAAAAAAGAAGATCAACTAAAGTGGAAAGCCAATAATAATATATAAATACAATAAAAGTAACAAATATAAAGAAAGGGGATAAAATAGTATTTTTTCTAAAAATTTCAATAATTGCCTTGAGGGTCGTTACAGTGTTGTTGCTCCCTTATAGTAGACTTGCACTATTTTTTTTGTAATGTGCTATATTTTTTTGTTTGTATCTAAAATTATTATATTTGAGTCAAGGATCTTGTGGAAATAACATCTTTACCTCCACACAATGGTGATAGGGTCTATGTATATTCTACCCTCCTAGAATTTACTTATGGGATTTCACTGAATACGTTATTGTTATTGCGTTTTGTATAAAGTTTAATCAATAACATTACTTTATCTCTACTAGACTAATAGTCTTAATGCATTAAGCTCATTTTTGTTAAAATAAAGAGATGAATCAATCTATGTAATAAATAAATAAATAAATAAATTAGAGATTTTTACTTATACTTTTTTCATATATTTTTTTATAAACTTTACTCACCTAATCAAAATTTATAGCTGATCTCAAGACATTTTCTCAATAATTCAAGGAAAGCATAACCATCATAATAAAATCATAATAAAGGATTATAAGTTAGCAAACAATGATTTTTTTTTTTCAATTATAGGAGAAAGAATAGCAAGAAGAGATAAATATCACTAGATTTCTTTACAAATTTAAAGAACTGAACCATACTGAATCAAATCTATACATTTGTATTATATTTGATTTATTTTTTTATAACTAAAAAGTTGACTAAATTGATTTGATTATAATTTTGATAAAACATTAACTCCAATCAAACCATGTACGCCCCCAAATTTGAGCTTTCACGAATAAGTTATTTGGTACATATTTTAGTAAAGATGTAACATGTATAAGTAGGAATAATCTTGACAGTGTAAGTTGATTTTAATATGTTACATAAAAATATATTTTTTCTATCTCAATTTATATGAAAGAGTTCAAATACAAAAGTTAAAAAACATAATTTTGATTAAAATTTATTAAAGCTACGCCTAGAGTAATTTATCATATTTTAAAACTATGCAAAAGATAACATAAGTCAGCATAACTCATAATTCAAAATATTTTTCAAAAAATTATAACCAAGGAAATTTTTTTGTTTTGGAGGTTAATAGTAGAATTGTGTATGATTTTGTAAAGAGTGTGTCTTAATTTATGTGACACCACGTAACTTGATACAAAATTTTCAAAGGAAGAAGAGATTTCTGAAATTTGTGTAGCTATAGATAGTTTTATTAAGAATAATGAGAATTTTAAAATTAAATATTTTAATTAAAAAAATTATACTAGTGTTTTTAAGAAAAAATTAAAGAATATTGTGTGAACAACTTACCAGAGAAAGGTGAAACCTACCACACCTTATTTGTCTTTCTTCCTAACTAAACCCCTTCAGTTTCTCTTCATTTCTCCAAGCATCTTCTAACATGGCTTCCAATGGAGCTTCTATGGCAAGTGTCCAGCTTTTTCTTTACCCTAATTTATTACCTCCATACAAATCACTTTCCTGACTAACACTGTAAATGGGTCTTTGTTTCTTCTTCAGGCAGATGCGGATACAAAGACAAGTTTAGAGAAGATCAAACGGCAATTGGCTTCTGGTTCTGGCAGGAATTTACTACAGGGTCCACTTCTCAAACGATCTGAGACTGTAAGCCATGCCCTTCTACCATTTCTCCTGTTTTCCCCCCTAAGCATTGATAATTTGTCTTAAAAGGAAAATCATTTACCCAGTGGTATGTTGTGATTGAGGAGTGATGGTCGTTGATTGATGTGTGATTTTACTGGAGTTTATTCCTTTTTCCCTCAGATCATGTGGGTCAATGGTGTAAGCCTAAATTTGACGCTTTTCAATTCAGATAATGGTTATGAACTGTTCATTATACTGGAACAGTTAATGTATATTTTAAAAGTTTTTCCAATGACTATGTAGAAGAAAGATTATAGTCAGTAGTGAGCTGATTCCTCAACCATAAATCAGCCTTTCCTTTAGTTTATTTGATGGTTTTGATGAAAATTTTGTTGTTTGCTATTTAGACATTATAAAACACTAATAGAGATGTGTAATTTATGCGCAAACGTCTAGTGGAAAGTTTTGCAAATAGAAGTGTTCTAGGAATAAAAGGTTTATTCTTGATATGAACAATCTTAATGGGGTAGAGAGGCAATTGGAGGAAGCTATGGCGAAGGAAGAACTCCTTGTTTCCAAACACTGGAAAGATGATTATCTTCTCTAATTTGGGCAAATGAAATAACTATCAGATCTGTTTTCCTCACAAAAAAGGTTACAGTTTGATGGATGCTGGTACAGTTTGGAACACTATTTCTGAGGTCATTATTGGACAATCGGGACTGAAAGAAACAATAGAATTCTTCAAGGCAAACAAAGCAACACACATAGCCTTAAAGACACATATTTTCTTTAATAGACAAGAGAGGGAGGAGACATGGTGGGAGATTGGTGCTGCCAAGGGTCTAGCGACTAGACCATGCGTGTTATGGGGGATTTCAATACAATGAGACACTCTTCAGAAAAGAAGAATTGTAACAGAATCAGCAAAGCAATGTCAGACTTTTCAGAGTTACTTGAAGATATGGAATTGCTGGAAAAGTACACATGGAAGAAAAATGTTCAACATAGTTGTGCTGTAAGACTGGATATAATTCTGTTTTCAGAAGAATCGGATCCCAGCTTCAGGAAAATTAGACTGAGTATGTCACAAAGGGTGACATAATCATTTCAGGAAAATTAGACTGAGTATGTCACAAAGGGTGACATAATCATACTCCCCTGATGTTACAATGTGGTGATGGTAGACCACCAAGTCTTACTTTAAATTTGAAAATTGGTCGTTGCAGACAACATATTTAAATGGAAGAGTCAAGAGTTGGTGGGATTCCTTTATTGTTAAAGTACACTGGGAAGCCAGACTACGTTCTAGCCTTAAATTGAAGGCCCTGAAGATGAAGCTGAAGGAATGGAGCTAAACAGCACAAGGAAACTTAGGTATACAGAAACAAATTGTCTTATCACAACTGGTTGAGCTGGGGAGGTTGCAGGAACAGAGAGAATTGAATGAAGATGAAATTGCTTCTAGGCTAGTTCTGAACATGGAATTGAAGATATAGCCAAAAAAGAAGAGATAGCATGGAGGCAAAGGTCCAGGGCAACATGGTTGAAACAAGGAACAAAAAATGCTCATTGGAGGATGAATACAAATTGCAATAGGCAAGTTCGAAGTTAGAACTGTGTTAGTGACAGAACTAGAACAAGTGGTAAAGAGATTGTTTCCTACTATGGGAACTTGTGTAAAGAAACAAAAGCTTGGAGACCATAGCCAGAGATGAGAGATTGTCCCAGGGTTGAGGAGGAGGATATCACACTTTCTTGATGGCTGATATTGAAGAACAGGAAATCCTGGAGAGCATTAGGGCTTGTGCAGGAGACAAAGCACCTGGTCCAAAGAGGCCCATGGCCTTCTTTAAGCAGTGTTGGGAGGTTATAAAGAAAGATCTGATTGCAGCCATTCGAAACTTTCATGAGGAAGGCCTCTTTGAAAGAAATCTGACTTCAATATTTGTGGCTTTAATTCCAAAGAAGATGGGAGCAGTGGAACTTGATGATTATAGACCCACCAGCCTCATTGGTGGTGTCTATAAGATTATGGAAAAATTGCTGGCTGAGAGATTGGAGAAGGTGACACAAATGGGTGGACAGACAACCTATGTCATTTATTGAGGGAGACAAATCATGGATACCTTCCTTGCAAATGAATGTGTGGAGTCCAGACAAAGAAGCATGCTACCATGGTTATTATGCGAACTAGATATCTAGAAAGCCTATTACCATCTAAATGGGGATTTTCTTAATGCTAGAAAACATGAGTTTTGGTGCCAGATTTGTCAAGTGGTTCAAACACTGAATTAGCACAGTGAGGTTCTCAATTTTGGTAAACAGAACAATAAATGGATTTTTCTCTTCGCAAAGGGGATTAAGGCATGATGATCCTCTTTCCCCCTTTCTATTCATCTTGGCAGTGGAAGGAATGAGCAACTTGATGCAGCCAACCAAGGGGGTAAAGGGTGGATTATGTGCTTTCAAGCTGGAGGTGACAACATGATGGAAATCATTCACCTGCAGTATGTGTGGAGTCCAGACAAAGAAGCATGCTACCATGGTTATTATGCGAACTAGATATCTAGAAAGCCTATTACCATCTAAATGGGGATTTTCTTAATGCTAGAAAACATGAGTTTTGGTGCCAGATTTGTCAAGTGGTTCAAACACTGAATTAGCACAGTGAGGTTCTCAATTTTGGTAAACAGAACAATAAATGGATTTTTCTCTTCGCAAAGGGGATTAAGGCATGATGATCCTCTTTCCCCCTTTCTATTCATCTTGGCAGTGGAAGGAATGAGCAACTTGATGCAGCCAACCAAGGGGGTAAAGGGTGGATTATGTGCTTTCAAGCTGGAGGTGACAACATGATGGAAATCACTCACCTGCAGTATGCAGATGACACTTTGATTTTCTGTTAGACGGTGGAAGAGAAAATTGATAGTGAGGGCCATTTTTGTAATTTTTTGAAGCAGTTTTTGGTTTCCACATCAATTGTATTTAGAGTTCCATTTACCCTATAAATGAGTTGTTGGGATTGGACAGTCTTGAAACAAAGCTTGGTGAACAGTAGGGGAACTTTCAACAACTTATCTTGGCATGCCACTGGGAGCAAACAGTAAATCCATAGTGATATGTAATGGGGTCATTGAAAAATGTGAAGTTAACAAGTTGGAAAGTCAATACTTATCCAGGGGAGGTAAACTGACCTTGGCAAACAGTGTAATACATGCACTACTTGCCTATATGATGTCAATTTTCCTAGTCCTTGCTAATGTGATTAAAAGGTATGATAGAGTCAGAAGAAACTTTTTCCTGAAAGGTACTGAAAACAAGAACAAATTCCACTTAGTGAAATGGGAGGAGCTGACAGTGGGAAAGGAGGTTGGAGGGGTGGGGATGAGAAATATGAAGTTGCAGAACCAGAGTCTCATGATGAAATGGTTGTGGAAATTTTGATGACTGACATCATGTTATGGAAAGATTTTATATGTGCAAAGTTTGGGCTGGAAGACAATTGGATACAACTAACATGACAACTCTTCGTCTTTTCCATATAGTTTTGCAGTATGGAGAGCTATTAGGAATCTATGGCCTGTGATGAAAGCAAAGGTCAATTTCAAGGTAGGTGACGGGCAGAAGCTTCCTTCTGGAACGAAGTTGGATAGGTCAAGGTCCTCTGAAACAATAGTATCTGGATCTCTTCAGTTTATATTTGCAACAACAAGCAACAATTGCTTAAATGTTGACTGGGCAAGGCTGGAACCTAAATTTCAGAAGACATTTTAAATGATTGGGTGGTGGGTTGACCAGGGCGATTAAGGATATGTACGATGGAGCCAAAACTCGGGTAAGAACGGTGGGAGGAGACTCAGAGTATTTTCCTGTTGAGATGGGACTCCATCAAGGATCTGTGTTGAGCCCTTTCTTGTTTGCCTTGGTGATGGACAAGCTGACGCGATCTATCTAGGAGGAGGTATCCCTCAGAGAATTTTCCTGTTGAGATGGGACTCCATCAAGGATCTGTGTTGAGCCTTTTCTTGTTTGCCTTGGTGATGGATGAGCTGACGTGATCTATCCAGGAGGAGGTATCCTGGTGTATGCTATTTACAGATGACATAGTACTGATTGATGAGACTCGGACTAAAGTTAATGATAGGTTGGAGGCTTGGAGACACGCCTTGGTGTCCAAAGGATTCAAATTGAGCATGATCAAAACTGAATACTTGGAGTGCAAATTCAGTGTTGAGAGGGATGAAACAAACTGTGATGTGAGGCTTGCCACTCTATCGATCCCCAAGAGGGAAAACATTAAGTATCTGGAGTCCATCTTCCAGAATAGTGGCGATATCGACGATGATGTCACACATCGCATTGGGGCAGCATAGACTAAATAGAGGCTTGCTTCTGGAGTATTGTGTGATAATTTTGTGCAATTTGATAGAGGAAGCAAATAGCCATCTCTTCCTACATTGTAAGTTTACTACTCAAATTTGAAACTTGTTTCTCAACATCACAAGCATGAGTAAGTTTTACAGATTGGTGGTTAGACCATCTTTGCTGTATGGGGTGGAACGTTGGCCAATAAAAAATGTACATGTCCAGAAGAGCATGGCCTTGGGGTATAGTAGGGTTAGGTGGAGGACGTGTTTTTTTATATCACGTGTTCTCATTATCTGTCATATATGTGCTAGGTTTTTTCATATTTACATACTGCCACATGCTATTCATTATTAGTCGCTCCTTCTGTTCCCTTCCCTTTTCTTTTTGTCATATCTAGTCCTTTCTGCTTATAGGTTTTGAGATGAGGGTTCCCAGGAAACAACCTCTCTACTTCTATGAGGTAGTGGTAAGGTCTGCGTACATTCTACCCTCCCCAGACCCTACTTGTGGGATTTCGCTGGGTATGTTGTTGTTGTTGGTGGTGGGTTGACCAGCAACTTTACACTTCACTATTGCAGCTTTCAACAAGTTGGAAAAATTCACTTTCATCAAGTTTACTCTTACAAAATCTCTCACATATTTTATCCCCTAGTTAATTCACCTTAGTAAGAGTATTAATAACTAATGAGGGATTTCTTGGGGTGGGGGTGGGGGTGGATAAGAGAGAGAGAGGCAATACCATCTGATAGGATGAGATATAATAGCAGCCTCGAATTCGATGGAGGGAAGAAGAGTCTTGAGCATACATAGTTTAAGCATGTTTAATCATCTTTATTAAATAAATGTCTGATGAGATTTGTTTGCCGGGAGGGATTAGGAAGGAAGGTGATACAACTAAAATATTGATACTTTTCCGCCTCCGGAGGAAGTCCTAACCTTTTAGAAGACTAGCTTATTTATTGGAGTTCTGAAGGGATGTAATGAGTTTCTGCATTGGCATTACATCGGCGAATGACTTGCACTTGAGAATTACAAATGTATTCAATTGTATTTAGACATTGGGTATAGGATTGCAACTATTATAGTTGAGTTCACTCGTCTACATTTACTAGTCTTTGGACATGTGTCCCATGCTAATTAGTTTAAATATCAGAAAATGGTAGGATAAAATGGTCGCTTCACTTTTGAAGAGTATTTTCATAATCTAAGTTTCAACTATGAGACTGCCCACTTTTAGCACTAAATTATCAATAAAATAAAAGAACATATTACATTTTGAAAATCTTTGTTAGATCTTAGGTAAATTAAAGTTACAAGCACCTCATTTTTCTATGCTTGACTATGATAATCCATCTTTGTTCAAAATGTTGTTCACAATACTTATTAAATAGAGCTGCCACAAACAAGGAAAACAAACAACCTAAGCATGCTGAATGAAGGTTACAAGATGAAGGAGCCGAGGAGTAGAGATGAATCAAGGAAGAGCACTTGTTGATACCTCCAACAGAATCAAATAAATTACTAATTAATACTATTGAAATGGAGTAAAAAAGGTGACCACAATGCAATGATACATATGGTCTCAAACAAGAGTTCCATAAGAGATATATGAGATGCAAGCCTTTAATATTCTTCATCAAATGGAGAATATGGGGTGGGGTTATGGACAATCAGGAATCTATGGTCACAAGCGGAAGGAAATATGTATATTAAGGTGGGTAATGAAAACAAAACAAAATTCTGGAAAGATGGCTAGATAGACCAAACCTCCTAGGGAATTTTTTCCAGATTTGCTTCTAATATGTGAGAACCCTGATGCTAAAGTGAGTTATTGTTGGACAGGACAGGGATGGGACGTATCTTTTAGAAGACTACTAAATGACTGGGAGGGGGAGAGGGTGGAACCACTACTAGGAAAACTAGCTGGAATGGCTATAACCACAACAACCATAGAGAATATCCTGTGGAAACATTGTAAGGATGGTGTCTTCTCAGTCAACAATGCCTACGAAGGAGGACTATAGGGATGAGAAGGGCCCCAAAATATAATTGAAATTACTTATGGAAAAGTGACAATCCTACGAAAGTAAAGCATTTCACCTGGTTAGTGATAAAAAAAAAGCACGTTTAACACAAGAAGTTCTACGGAAGAAAGGTAGGCAGTTGGTCCCTAGGTGTTTTTTGTGCAATTTGATAGAGGAAGCAAATAGCCATCTCTTCCTACATTGTAAGTTTACTACTCAAATTTGAAACTTGTTTCTCAACATCACAAGCATGAACTGGACAATGCTAGAACATTGTTGAGCTATTGGATTAGGAGGGAAGGTAGTGTATGGTGGTTAGTCCGGGAAGAAAGAAATGGAAAATGTTTTTGAAGCTAAATCCAATTCCATCCATAAAGTTAAATGCAATTGTATAGTATCTGTACTCTTCTTTTGGTGTAGCCAACTCTGTATTGATGATACAGATCAGATTATAGATTTGATAGGAAATTTGTAATTAACCCTTTTTGAAGGTAGCCAGCATACATTTTACGCTAAAGAATATAACCTTACTAGTTTCCAAAAAAATAAATAAAAATTCCTAAATAAAAAGTAAATATCATTAGGTTTATTCCAGGTTTTATTCCTAATGTTTATTTGTTCAAAGTGGGATGAGTTTATCTTAGAAATCCTAAGAATTCTCTTTTCCTAAACTAGGATAAAATTGTGATATTGTCAGTAAATGCTATTTGTTTCAAGATTTTGTGGAGTTTCACTTTTTCCGGTTTGATTGTGTAGTGTACTTTATTCTATACGATTCATATATAGCACCAAATTGTTGTAGCGCCCATATTGCCTAAAGAGGGTTTTTTGACAAATTAATATTCCCTCTGTTTCAGTTTGCTTCTTACTTTTTTTAGTCCGTCTAAAAAGAATCTCTTTGCTTTTAACTTCCACATGGCGTGTTTAAGACCACGAGATTCATGGAAATTTTGGTACATTCCACATATCTTTAGATTATTACCATGAGAGTCAAATGTCTTATTTACTTTCTTAAACTCCCTGCAAGTCAAAACTTGTCAAACAAATTGAAATGGAGAGCGTAATTGATTGGTGTCATGGGAAAACCTCCGTGTACAAGTTGTTTAACAAATTAAATAATCTTGTTTATCAAAAGAGGAATAGGTAAAGAATCTTCACAGAGGCATGATTCTCATGGTTCACTTATTCAATTCTCTAAATATAAAACATAAATTTATAGAAGAAATATCCTTTATATAGCAGAAGGAAGCTTTCAAACAGCTCCTTCTCAATATATTGCTGGGTGCTGGTTTTAATGTTTTCCACCTGGGTAGTGCGTTCCCTTGAACTTTACCCAGAAGACTGGATTTCACTTACTGAGGAGATAATGTCAGTGTAATCAAAGGTGAAAAGTGCAAAAAAGCTCTATAATTTTTGGGGCTTCAAGGACAAAGCGTAATAAAGTGTAGACTTTAATGATAAAAGGTGCAAATGGAGGGGAAAAAAATACAAGTTTGCATTTGTAATCCAAGACTAATGATTATATGCATGAACAACAAATATATCGACAAAGAAATTTAAAAAAAATTAAGATAGGTGAAATGTCAAGTATTGTTTCTTTGGGATTAAACTCATTAGCAAGGAAAAGTATGTCTTAGAGACTTAACGACGATACTAAAGCACTCACAAAGTGATGCGACGCGCTCAACATAATTTGTGCCCTGCTTTTAGGGCTTAAGTGCTCCTTTGACAACAGTTGATGGTGTAGACAATGTGGCATCCAGCTGAGCTGTCATTAAGTCATTGTTATCTCTTTATCAAGTGTTGCTTGATGAGGTCTTTCGACTTTTAAACATTAGTTTGCACAATTTGGATTGAAATTGAAAAACAAAATTATGTGGAGTTGCTGGTGATAAAATAGTTTGTGGAAGTTGAATTGCGTTTGGATAGCTGTAGTTTTTAGAAAAAAAAGTCGATCTATAAGTGGAACTTGAAAAATATATGTTTGAAGTTGAAATACACCTTCAGACCACTATTTGAACTTGGAATAATATCTTTTCCAAAACTTGTGAAACAAACATCGACAAATGGGTCCTCTGTGTACTAGATGGACGTCAAATTTGTCATTCTTTATTTGGTAGTTACAATTATGTGTTGGAAGTTTTGAAACTTCCTGATTTGCCAATTGATAACTCTTGTGGCTTTTTGAACAGCTGAGGAAGTGGAACGAAAGATGGGTGATATTGGATCCAACAACTGGAAAAATGGAATATAAGTGTGTTTTTTTGGACTAGACATTTTCTTTAGTTACTACATCTCTATCATATGGTAGTTGCCCTTGTTCAAGTTTTCTTTCATTTGGTTTGTAGGGCTAGGAGGAATGAACCAACAATCAAGGGTACCATAATATTTGATGCCAATAGCACGATATCCATATCTCCTGTAAACTTCCAGTAAGTTTTTAACATAATTTTTTTGATAAGTGAGAAATTGATTATTTGAAACACCGAGGTGTCTTCCTGATGACTAATGCAATTTATTTCTTGTTCTTCGTATCCGGATTTCAGTGGACTGCCAAAATATGATAGCTGTTGTTTTTGTATCCTACTTTGATTTTTGAGATCCTTACCAACTTTCGCTGCTCTACACCCCCCCCCCTCCTTTCTGAGGTCTAAGTGGGGAATTCCAAGTAAGTTTTTGTGTCGTTTCTTTTATTCTTAACTGTACTCAGATATTGGCACTCCACAAAAGAAGGACTACTTCCTATGTGCAGAAACCCCTGGTGCAGCTAAGGCTTGGGTATCTACATTGCAGTAAGTTGTCAATGCTTTCATTTTCTTTAATGCTGTGGAGACTACAATCCTATCATTGTTCTATATTATAGCAATTGACAACGACACAGTGCCCTTTACTCGAAGATAGTTCGTGCAAATATCAATCAGCTAATTGTGCAGATATTGTTCAGATTACACATGATGTTTATAGTAGCTTTATCTTGATGATTGTCTATTTAAAGGAACTCCTAGTGATTTCATCTTGCGCTGCATGAATGAAATCATCTGTTTACGTCTCTGACTTCTCTGAATTGCTTTCCGAAGTATCAAATTCTCCCTTTGGCTGACCATACACATGTTTCAATCTAAAGAAACATTCCTCATTATGAAGTTTAATCGATAAGTTTTGATAGTGGAAGGAGTAATATGTCGTCATTTAGGATGTCATAGAGTAGCATTTGGTTGTTTTGTCAGAGATAATTCAGTGATTAGAATACAAGGTCAAAAGCACCACGGGATTGAGCAATATCAGTAGTTAACAGTGTAAAATGGTTGAAATTTTCCTAGCATTCATTTAACTGATGCCAAAGTGGACACATATACAAAACACTTGAAAAGGGACCAAAGCTTTTGAAGAACTTTTTTTTTTTTTGATTTGCGCCGGGTGTCCGAGTCTCTTAGAGCCCCGACTAATCCCGGGGGTGCACAGGCCCTTGGCAAGGAGTTTTCTGCAAGTGCACCACAGTTAATTCAGGTTTTACCCAATCCGATGACCCTCAAAAATTGTTTGCACCCAGTGGGTTTCGATCTTGAGACCTCTTTTGAAGAATTTTCCAGCTGTGTAGCTGCCATCAGATTACATATTGATAGGTGGATAACTATTTATCTAGGTTTCCATTTCCTTTTGATGTTTAATTTGCCATCCTAACAGAATGAAGACACTACGATGATGTGAGTGAGCCATCAGCAATGAAACAACAACATTGACTTTGTTCTCTAGTGGATAAGCGCTGAGGGAAGGGAAAGAAGACGAGATACATGGCCATGTCTGCATGTATAGGTGTTCAGCTGCTTTGTTGACCTAGGGTTTCTTATTTTTCTTTATCGTACTGTTGGCCTAGTAATAATTGGTCAATTTTTTAAAATAACTGATAGTTCATTTTAAAACAGACCGTGTTGACTCAAACTCTCCTATTTTATTCTAACCACCATATTTAAAGTGGATTGACCTTTTTCTATAGGATTACGTAATCCCACAGGCACCATTTTAGTGACTTTGTTCTCTAGTGAATAAGAGGTGTGAGGGAAGTGAAAGAAGACGAGATACATGGCCGCGTCTGCATGTATAGGTGTTCAGCTGCTTTGTTAACCTAGGGTTTCTCATTTTTCTTTATCGTACTGTTGGCCTATCAACAGTGGTCAACTTTTTAAAGTAATTGACAGTTCATTTTGAAACAGACCGTGTCGACTCAAGTTCTTCTATTTTATTCCAATCATCATATTTAAAGTGGATTGCCATTATCTAATCCTACAAGCACCATTTTAGCTTTTTTTCTTAAATCTATAGCTCTCCTATTTTATTCCAACCATCATATTTCAAGTGGATTGACTTTTTTGTATAGGATTATATAATCCCACAAGCACCATTTTAGCATTTTTTCCTTAGATCTATAAAATCCTTTACATGTTTCAGAAAAAGACTAAAAAGTGGATTGGTGGAAAATAATTTTGTAAAACAAAAGTTTCACTAAAGGTGCTTGTTTCTTTTGGGTAGCAGCACATGAAGCTTGCTTAACTCATGATAATCTGCAAAAGATAGGCATTGTCATCCGCAGTAAATGTTTCATTTGTGAAGAAGCAAATGGTTCCGTTAATCTTTACATTGGAAATATACTTGAAAAATTTGGACCATGTTCATAAATTTGGAGTTAAGTAGGCTGTACCTGGTAACCTGCCGCAAGTAATTAGTAGTTGGAATGGACAGAAGATCTGGATCAGTCAAGGACAGTGCTAGCAGAATGCAGTTCCTACTTGCATAAGGTGGACAGTCTGTCTCAAGAGGAATATAAGATATTTTGAAGGGAAAAAAGAACTCAGTTTTCATGTGAAAATTTAGATGTTTAAAGCTTCATTTCTTTGGTGTAAAAAGAATGTTGTAAATGACTTATTCTCTCAAAGAAACCTTTCTATATTCCTTATATACACAAGGAATCATCCTTCCTCATACTATTTAGTACCATCTTGGTAAAGTTTATCTTTCTTTTTTTTAAAAAGAAAAGTTATCATCAACCTCTAGAATTATAGAGGTAAACAATATACAGAACATACACCATGAGATTGTTTTACTTGTATTCCCTAAATATGCTGATTTGGGTGTTGGTCTTCGTATGTCCTACCATTTTTAGACCCCACTTGTGGGATTACGCTAGATATATTGTTGTAAATAATTAGATTGTATGGACACCATATTCAAATTATGTGCATTTTATCAATATCTCATTCCATGAATGACATTCATCTACATTATTGTACCTCGAGATACTGAACCAGACAAGTTTGGTACCTTGGAATGGATAGTGGCCAAGCCTCCTAAAAGAGTTTGTGTAACAGGCTACCTCACATTATATCTAAATAGGTTTACTTGACCTCCTGCAACTGCTTCAGTTTCTCTCATGTTTTTTTTTTCTTTTGTGGAGGGAGAAAATCCTCTTTCTGGGATGGTGGGTTGGGGGGTTTGCTCTCCCTTGTTTAGACAGACCAACTTAATGACATGTTCCTGCAGGCGTGCTCTTTCACATATGTCAGCCTCATTTTGTGTGCTATTTATTACTCCTTATCTGCTTTTCTGTATAGTGAATCCCATGAACATTTCAATAGTAGAGCTTTTGATGATACTATGTTTCATGAGGCAGATTTTATCTCTTTTTTCTTTTTTTCCTCTCTCTTTTTCTAAATTTTGTACAGGGTATAGCAGATTGTTAATCTTAATTATGATAAAATCTTCACTCTCCTATTCATTGTTTTCCTCTTTCAATGTATATAATCAGTGCAACACAGCTCGTCTTAAAGGCTCACAAAGAGGCTGTGAACTCGTTAAGTGGAAATGGTTCAGCAAAATTGGGAACAGTGGCCACTGTAGTCGCGGCAGCTAATTCAACTGCTCTTGAAGCTTCGAAGGAAATTGAGGCAGCAATGCAGATTGCAATGAGAAATGCTTTAGGAGCAATGATGAACCGCACACCTGATGGCCCTATGGATGACCTGTCAATAATGAAGGTAAGGATGTGCTGCAATTTCTTCTTCTTTAATCAGCAATATTTGTTTAGAAGTACAACTGAATTCAAGTCAAACACATGCTTTAATGATGTGGAAATGAGAGTCTCCTTCAAATCATAAAATTTCTGCTATGTTTTCCTAGATAATCTTCTGTGTCGGGCCTTGGTGTTGGTGTAAAGCTAGGTAGGCACTAGCTGTTTGCAACATGCTTTCTTTTGATGTGACTGAGTGACTCTGCATGTTTCTTATGTTATATATATCTCCTATAAGAGGGTATAGATTTTAGGGATCAGCTTTGAGACCTTCAGGTTGTCTGTAGAAGCTATTGCAGTTGTCTGCCACCTACATTTTTGTTAGGCCAACCAGAAATAGGCATGTTTTCTAGTGCTTTCATTTATTTATCTCAAGATCATTAGTGAGGGATTTCTAGAACTCTAGTCAACACTTCCTCTCCACTTCTTTTGTACACCTTAGGGTGTTGAGCAATTGGGATTATAAGGGGCTGATCCGACAGAAATGAAGTTTGAACCAAATACAGCCCACTTACTTTTTTTCTTTCTGGTCAGATAATATAGGACAGCCTACTTGCTTTTCAAATTACTTCAAATCAATACCCTCAGTTGGCATCTTTATACCACATCACTCATCTTACTTTTGTTGCCAACAATCTGAATAATTGCATTGAAAACTGAAGGTCTGAACTGGATTAGGGCTTGAATACACCAGACACCACCAATCAGCTAATTCTTTTGGCAGACTCATTCTGTGATTGTGGCATCTTATTGAATAGTCTAGAGACTTGGTCTGCGCCGCGATTTGATAAGATTGTATCGTCTCCTATTTTTTGACTTACATCACCAAGAATTCTTCATGCACTAGAAACTCTGAGGACCTTGGAATCTTAAAACAGTGGACCTGAAAATAAAGTGAAAAGAGGAGACTCTTGGCGGAATGATAAGCAAACAATCCTGTTTCAATTCCCTAAGTGGGTTCTGTACGTTAAGGATTTGGATGATACATATTCACAGTTAGTAAACAACAAATTGAGTTGACAAATTTACGAAGGCATTGCTTTATTGACTATCTACTGCAGGAGACACTGAAAGTTAAGGACGAAGAATTGCAAAATCTGGCCAGGGAAATTCGTGCAAGGGATTCGACGATAAAAGAGTTAGCAGATAAACTATCTGAAACCGCCGAAGCCGCAGAGGCTGCTGCATCTGCAGCTCAAACTATGAATGAGCAAAGGAAAATTGCTTGTGCTGAGGTTGAGCGCTTAAAGGCAGATTCAGAAAAGCAACTGGAATCGTCAAAGTCCAAGGTACTAATACTATATCATTACCTGCAGTTATGACATGTATATCATTTCTAATCAGCTATTACATCGTATCTGACTCATGTTCTTGAATGTTATATTTGTAGCTGAGGGAGTTCGAAGAGAAGTTTATGGCCCTGAGTAAGGAAATGGATCAACTGATAAAGCAGAGAGATTCGGCAATTCAAGAAGCACATTTATGGCGTTCCGAGCTCGCAAAAGCTAGAGAACAGGCAGTAATACTGGAAGGGGCTGTTGTTCGGGCAGAAGAGAAGGTCAGAGTAGCGGAGGCTGATGCGGAAGCTAGAATAAGAGAAGCTGTACAAAGAGAGTCTGCTACTGCAAAGGAGAAGCAAGAACTTCTGGCATATGTGAATATGTTGCAAGCACAATTAACAAGGTTTACTATATTATCTGTGTTAAAAATTTCAGACTTGGGACTACATTGTTTGTTTGCATAATCCTTTTCCCTTGTTCTGATTTCCTCGAAACATATTACATGAAATTTCATCCACTCTACATTTTAGTAGGCTTTGAGCAGGAGCAGATTCTGGTGAAGGCATGTCAATCAAAAGCTAATCTTTGTAGGAATACAACAACATACCCATGTAATTCCACCAGAATCTTCATAGGAATAGTGTACCTCTTTTGTATAAGCATTGTTTTATGGAAAAATTACCTTTAGAATGCTACATCTCTTTAGCTTGGTGTTAGGAACTTAAAGAGTTCTAATAGAGATACAATAGACATAAAAGTTAAATCTGCTGAAATAGTAACTATGATTTTCGTTAACCATTGCAGGATTAATCTTCTAGCACACATGTCTATTCAAATGCTGCTTTACAAATGTACACGGCATTTTATTTTATTTGATAATTTAGTAGCTTCTCACATTCACATTATCAAAATCATGAGTCGAGTCCAAAGCCATCCTATTCCCCCTCACTTTAATACTGTGAGAATGGTGGTTAAGTGTTTGGGAGGGTGGGTGTTTCAAATGTAGGATTTCAAAGTTGCATCTGCTTCATTCTCAGCTGTATTTTCTATATTATTTATGTTGTTTTCCTCTTATTTGGCTCAGAAGTTATTCCCTTGAATGATGATTTTCCTCTTGACAGGCAGCATGTAGATATGAATCAAGTGTTTGAGAAGACAGAGTCTTGCTCAAGTAGTATTAATAATTTTCCACAAACCAAGCATGTGGATTTATCAGAAGAGAACGTGGACAAAGCATGTTTAAGCGTTTCCAGGGCCATCGATCACGTGCCTCCAGAGAATGTAGTTGATCTAGCAGTAGATCAAACGAACCATCAGCCGATTGGAAATGGTGAGTGGAGTGATATTCAACCAACGGAGTCTAGAATAGCTGATGTAAGAGAGGTTGCATCTGAAACAGAAAGGAGCAGCTTAGACATACCAGTAGTCACGTCACCTTCAAACGCGCATCAAGATGAAGGGCATAACTCTCATCAGCCTTAGCTTTCTAATGCTATCAAAGGAGCCCCGTACATCACATAGAACCATATAATCCAATGTCAAATGTGCCTCAAGCAGTAGCAACTTTTTATGGTCTTTAGGATTTTATTGAGAATTACACTTCAAATTATTGCCTGTCATCATGTTTAACTTTGTGCATAGTATCTCTCCTCTCTCCTTTTGAACTTTTTTATTATTAAAGGATGAGGTAGCTGAGTCTTTTGTGATGCTTGAAGAATCTAAATAAGTTATCAGTTGATTGTGGATATTCATACTAAAAGTTTGCATCAGTCTTGGACTTGTGTGCAGTCTAGTGCATTCCTATGTTCCCAAATGTTTGCATCTGACACTGTGTTAGAAGGTTTGAGCCAAACTGAATTTGGGAAATATTGTTCCGTGTCAAAGGATGAGCATAATTTGGCTGACAATCCCATATTCATTAGCTTTTTACTGACAATGTTAAAAGCATGAAATTTACAGCTTGTTTGAATGGTGGTTTTTGGTGGTATGGTATGGTACGATTAACAAGAGAATCATATTTGTTTTGATTGTTTCATTAATTATATGATATGGTATGGTTTGATTTCATGGTTTAATAATCATGAAAACTCTCACTTTTTGAAACCTATCAATTTGTTGTATTTCATGGTTCTCTTATTTTTTTTTCAATTATACCACCTTTACTTATATTTAAATAATTCTAATTTATCCTTTACTCTTTATTAAACTTTACCTCAATATATTACTGCTTTTGTATTACTTATTTTCCTCCGCATCAATTTATGAAACTCTTCTTCCGCCTCTTTTTTTTCAAGTTTGAGTTTATGTTTTGAGGTTTGTTTTTTTATAGTTCTTACTTTTTATGTTTTCGTATGAATTGGAGATATATTAGCTTGTGTTCTCTACTTGATTTTATGTATTTATTTTTTAAAAAAATATTTAATATTTATAATAATTAAGGATTTTTTTGTAAATTTAGAAATAATGATACTATATCATATAATCAAATCAAATAACAAATTATCATTAAACACTAGTAATCCAAACATTGTACAGTACTATACAATATCATACATTGTACAGTACTATATCATACAGTACCATACATTATGAAATTACGGAAAATTATCATCCAAACAGAGGGTTAGAGTGTGCTTGGAGGAAGGAAAATATTTTACCTGAAAATAAGTTTCTTATTCTCTATTATTTGGTGCAGAAATAATAGATATTACTCCAAAAACATTTATATGAAATCCAGGAAAAACCTATCGGCTAAGATAGAGCGGGGAGTGGGAGTTCTGGAGTTGGCAGGCAGGGGCTAATTTATAGGCCAAACATGGAGCATGTGAATTTATGGTCTTTTAGAGAAACTAGGTATTTTAGGTATATATTTTTTAGGATTTAGTATAATATTATTTTCTTGAGTAAATGATGCACTCGATTGAAGATTGAGTTATTTAGTTAAAGGTCAATTATAATAAATATTTTTGACCAAAACTCCATTTCTGAAGGTCACTCCAACATAAATGCAGCCATAACTACCTATAGCAACGTTTTTTAAGTGTTTGTCTAAAATAAGTGTGACCTTAATTAACACCAAATTGGTGGTAGTGCCTTTAACAATATCTTTGCACCACTGATTTAAGTATTCTTCTCAATCTCCAATCAACGGACAAGTGGTAGAGTCAGGAATTTGACCAAGAATATATAATTAGGGGTGCACAAAGTTCAATATAATAACTAAAGTTTAACCTTCATACATATGCTCCGTCATGCGGACTAACAAGTGGTACAACTTGCATAGATAGATGTACATATTCATTGGTTCATCCAATGATATCCCAAAGTTTCCTTGTAAATAGTACTTATTATTTTTTAAAATAATAATATGTACATACAAATATATCGATACGACTTGAAAAAGATGCATACAAGAAACAAAATAATATTACCAAATATCCCAAGTCCAAGTGCTACACATATATAATTAATACCACTTACCGTTATTTTTTTTCATCTACATCATTGTTGCTAAGTCAACTATTGATTTGAGGTCATCCCATTTATTCTCATAGTTATCACTTAACAAGTACTCCTCTTGACTATTTGTGTTCCAAAAGCTTGAGCTTGATGATGCCAATGTAGACTCAAGAGATATTAGGTTTTGTTGGTTCCTAATTTCATCCATTTGAGCTGCATAATTATTATAATTTTCTTGTTGAAAAGTCATATCTTTAAAGCTTATTGGATGCTTCATCACTTCTTGTGTATTGTATGATGATGATCTCTTGGAAGTCCTCTTCAATATTCTACATAGGGTCCAAACTTCCTGCAATTATATTTTTGATACATTAGCTAATTAATACTACTAGTTAATATTGAAGAGAAGATAGAATTATATTGGTATTTGTCTAATATTGACTTGACACATCCTTTAAGAAGTAATAAATAGATTGATAATATTATCCTTTGAAGATATTATTTAAATTCACCTAATTAAAATTTAGTAAAGGAAAACAAGAAATGAATCACGAGCGTGAGTGAGCAAATGTGTAGAAATAACTTACGGCGTGTGGGTTGGAAGTTGGTGGGAGACGAAACTCATGCATCATCCAATCAGTTTTAGTGCCTTTGCCAGCACTTCCTCTATAATAAACTAAGCATTTCTTGAGTCCAATAATGCAGCATTGTTGTTGTGTAGAATAAACAGGTTTATCAATACCAGTTGCTTTCCAAAATCCTGATTTTGTCACTCTATTTGGTCTTACACTGTTCTTGTATTTTCTTCCCCTCATGCAGAAAAAATACCATTCTTTATCCCCCACCTCTGTACACAATCAACTCATCAAATCACTACACGAAGAGGATTCAACATCTGCTATATTTATACAAAAATAATTTTAATCCTTCGAAATCTAAGCCTCAAGATGGCTCCGCTCGTGTGTATGCTTGTTATTGGTATAAAATAGTTGCAGGACAAAGTCAACCAAAAACAGGTCACAAATATATCCAAATCTATCAATAGTAGTATATAATATTTTTAAAAATTTTTGTATCTAGTGTCTGACTATTTTAAATTTATATTGCGTTGAACTCTGTTCAAGAGAAAACGCTTCATTTCATAAATTTTTTCTACCTAAAACTCAAACATAAAAATTTTAATTAAGGGGGCATCTTTGTAGTGTTAGTTGTATGTAAATTTTATCAGCGCATTCCAAATCCTCAAACCAACTTTCTTAGAGTACTTCTTTTAGTAGATATATCTCCCAAAACTCATACTATTTTATTTATCAAGTGACACTATTTTTTATTTATTTATTTAAAATAATATTTTTTAAATTTTAATTTATATGATATTTTCTGCATTTTAAAAAGGATGACTTTTCATTTTGGTCTATTTTAAAAAAAATGAATCACTTTCTTTTTTGATAAATCTTTGATTTTAACTTTCCACGCGTTACGTTTAAGACCACAATATTAAATGATATTTTGGTACATTCAATATAATTTTAATTTAGAATTATAAGATTAATTTTTTTTTAAAACTTTGTGCCAAGTTAAACCAAATTATTCTTTTTAAAAAAGAGGGAATATATTTTTGGTAAAACTAACTTTATGCCCTTTGAAGCAAAATATTTACATGTATATACCCCCTTACATTTTATGCCCCCTACTATTAAAATTCGCGTGCTAATGTCATATTGATGTCAGCTACCACCTTGTATGATATACTAATAGGGTATGCATATACCCACACGATATCACAAAGGATTAAACTTAGTCCTATATGATACCAATATGGTATCAATATATTGATAGAATATCACAAAAAATATATTTTTTATTAATTTAAAATTGATAAATAAATTTGTGACTTTAATAATTTTCTTTTGATTATTTTATTTATTAAAAAAGAGCTCAAAATTATATCAAACCGGATAGATTTCAATATATCAACGGAGTATCAAAAGAACATATTTTTTTATCAATTTAGAGTTTACTAAATAATTTTTTGATTTTAATAATTTTCTAGTTTTATACGATACCGATATGGTATAAATAACTTGACAGAGTATCACAACAAATATATTTTCTACTAATTAGAATTTAATAATCTTTTTTAACTATTTCTTATTTATTTCTTAAAAAAAATATAATGTTATATGATTAAAAAAAAAACTAAATCTTTTGGTCTTGAAGATACTATGTGAAAATTTGACAAAAAGAATTGCTAAAAGAAAATGACCATTCTTTTAAATAAATTAAAACAAAATAGATCAAACAAATTAAAACAAAAAAAAAAGTAATATTTTAGGAATAAAATATATATGCGATATTATTAGAAACAGTAAAAATCAATTTGTGCTTTCAGTTTCATATATATTTCAAAAATCCTTTGTCTTGTTTTGGTGCATTAATTTGTGCATATATTCAAACGATGGTTTTGATTTTAGCATGTCTGTTTAAACCCGAGTTTAATTCTTTCTTTATTTTAATTTATTTGTGTTAACTTTATTTTTAATCAGTTATATATTTAAAAATTATATAAAATATTCTATAGAATTACAATAATTAATAATATAAATATTTAAAAATAAATAAAAATTAACTTTAAAATAAGATTAAAAAGTCTATCAATCATAATAATTTACAACTTGAAATATTTGAAAAATATATAAAAGTTTAATTGATTCTTTAAATTCTATTTGTGCCGCTTAAATTGAGACATAGAGAATTATATATATTATTTGAATATTATGTAAAACTTATTATAAATCACAATAATTAACTAATTAAAATATTTAACAATCACATTTTTCTTTTGAAGTGATTCTTCGAATTTCAATTGTGTCATCTAAATTGAGATTTAAAAAAAAACATATATTTAGTCCGAAAGCCCATATCTAGTGAAATAAAATATACGAATTGCTTTTTCCTTCAAATATTTGACATGTGCATATTGGTGATCTCTCAGAAAAACATTTCCTTTTCATATTTTACCTTAAATATGAATTATTTATTCTCCAAATCATATTTCAAGACCTAAAATTAAATATTAATTAATATGAAGATTGTGATTAAATACTCATACCAATCATGTTTCTTTCTTTTAGATATATTGGAATATCAATTATTATGACTTATACTATTTTTTTACATAATTTACAAATATATAAATCTCATTTAAAATATTTTGAGCAAATTTCTGATCATATTGACTCTTAAAAAATGAAAAGTATCACATAAATTATTTAAAAAACAGGAGACAAAATTTGTAGTATTGCTAAATAACAAAATCAGTGACTAATATTTGTAATGACTTACTTGGAAGATCCCAAGGATCATATTTGTAGATGTCAATTTGTTTGATGAGTTCAATATTGATTCTTTTGTTTTCCACTTTGCGTCGTAGATAAAACCCAACAAGCTCTTCATCAGTTGGATGAAATCTAAATCCTGGAAGAATTACATCTTCTTCATTCTCCTCTTTCGACATAGTTGCCACTCTAATTCATCTTAATGGTACAAATGAAATGAAGTTGATTAAACAAAGTAGAAGGAGAATGATTTATAAAGTTGTTGCTTTATGGATCCAACCATCTATATATAACCCTAGTTTCCTTCGTAACTTAACAGATAAGTCAAGAATGACTAATTAGTCACTTTGTGTTGTATTTGACACATATTGGAATGAGTTGTGGTCACATGAGCATCATTCATCGATTTTTTTTTAATATATAGGTTAAATATTGATATTTTTATATATATATATATATATATATATATATATATATATATATTAATTGTTGAATATCCTTGATACAAAAATCACCTCATCCATGTTTTAAAAGTATAAACATCATTGACAAAAATGTTGTGTCTGGAATTCCTAACGAGAATAGTTTTTAATGTATATATGGTTGGGTCATGTTAAATTTGCAGTGCGTCATTAACATTATAAGAAAATAAACAACTTGTGAAAGATAAAATTTTGTAGCTAAACAATAAAAATGTAATGTTAATCTCACTTTCTACAGATTAGCAACGAATTATATAAAAATACAATTAGCTAGAACCATTTTGCGATGAATTAGCGTGAAGTTAGTCGAGGTGCGCAAAAACTAGCTGAAACATGACAATCATTACAAAAAATACATGAGAATATTTGGCTGAACAAGAAGTTAAAATGTTAATAGTAAAATTAGAGAAAGAAAACACTAGAGTAAATTCTAAGTCGGATAAAGAATATTTATGTTAATAGTATAATTTAATTTGTCGTATACAGTACTAGGTTGTTTGCCTAATTATTTTCAGGTAACTAATTTTATTCATTAGAGACAACTACTTTGCAAACAAGTTTTTTACACTTTATTTGAAGTATAAACAAATTAAATTCTTTAAAGTAATTAAAGTGGAAAACTCCTCAAAATGATTAAAATAGAAAGAGTAACTACTAAAAAATTACTATTTTTTATTGATATTTTTCATTAAAAGATACTCAATGGCTATTTTCGTAGATATTTTGACAAAATCACGAAGAAAAGTAAAATATACACAGATCTTATTATTACTTCAAAAGAGATAAAAAGATTAATTTATGATAGATATATTTTAACTTTGAGATTTAAAATTCACATATTGGTCGTTACACAAATAATTCATCTGTACCTCTAGCATTCCATGAAGGACCAAACATATTATGACTAGCAACTATGGGAGTCCACTATTGTGGGTATGACATTGACTTGGAAAGTGCAAAGAAAGAAGAAAACATATAATGTCAACCAAAATATATCAAAGACCTTACAAAAGTGCCCAAGCAAATAAAAAAAAGTAATAATAACAAAAGCTGATTAACGACCAAGTGTGTAAGATAGAGAGATGATTGACCAAAGATGCATTTATGACAGACTCACCATTGCGTGTGCCCCCATTGTGGACCTCATCATTCTCTTGCTTGGAATCTCAAGTCAAACTCCAACTAGATGGACACAACTATGTAATAACAAAATTACATGACACAACAATTTGTTAACATCAAAATAAGCCAAGCGTCAGAAGAAAGTTAGCGAAGTAAACTTCAAAGACCATGAAAACAAAAAGATAAATAAAAAATATATCAAAAGACACATAAATATTTAATGAGATTTAGTTAATTAATCTACGTCCATAAGCAGAGATGATCATGCGAGAGTAAAATATCGAGAGAAATAATCTTACTAAATTCACTTAAAATAAAAAGTGGTTCGTGTCTCGCAAATTCTCCCCCCTACACGAAACTATCAAAGCTACAAGAATGATATTGTGGGTGCTATCAAGTTAGAAGAAATGAACCTTTATTTTTAAAGTCATAACCCTTTTCCTACGAGAAAAAAACTCATCAAATATGGAGGTTTTCTTTTTTTTTTAAAGTAAAGAAAATTCAATTATACTAGGAAAGTCATGACAAACACTCTACACATTTAAAGGTCGTTTGGTAGGATCTTAGAAAATATAATACATGTACTTTTATGATATTATTTAATAGAGAAACTTACAGAAATAACTATAACGTTGGAGTTAATCCAAGTCAATAGCTATCATTATGATAATTACCATTCATGGCTATTGTTTTGTGGCTATCGACTGTATCTAATGTATTCATGGTGTGTTATTGATTGTATACTAGAATACTTCTCTTTAAGAGAGTAAACACGAAATATTTATTTTTAGAAATAGTAATTGTTGACATTACGTTCATACACCACACACACTTCCATATTTAAACTAGTTTAAGTAAATTGTGGAAGTAATCTTTTCAAACACTGTAATACATTTAAGATTGCTCTCTAAAATATTAAAATCTTTCGCGATAAAATGGGACTCCCAAATTTCACTACTACAATGTTAATTGTGATGATTCTGACCTTATATTATGCTAGGATTATGAAAGTTTGATGTTGCTCCTATTCATAGTTTTGAATATGCATTAATCATTATTCATATATATTGTATCCTTATTCTATTGATTATGATTATGTATATTGATATTATGTTGTGATGTTCCTTGATTCATGACATATCTACATACTTAGTATATTCCACGTACTAATGCATACTTTTTTGTCTATTTGATCTAACCATGTAGGGATGAACGATGAGGCTACTCTTTCATTTCATGGCTAGATTCGGAGTTGAGCATTTGAAGACTTATTGGTGAGTTCCCATGCTTTCGGGAACAAGCCTCTTTCCTATGATGATGTTTTTCTTATGTTGAGACTTTACTACTTTTCTTTGATGTACATCTTGAGGGTGAGCTATTAAGCTTTGTTCTAGTCCCTGCCAAGATAATATGACGTAGAATCATATTTTGGACATTATGATTTGATGTAATTTTTCCTAAGGGAAACTATGATTTCTATTATGATACGTTCCGCTTGCTTATTCTCTTGTGTTATGCTCATTTTACCTTATGTATGCTTATGATATGAATACGAGGCTTGGATGGAATGCCTTTGGGTGTCTCATTTGTTGTGTCATGGCTAGGCCTTAGGTCCTGATCATGACATTCTTCTTGTTAAATTTTTAGACTTCCTAAACTGTCTCTGGACCCTCGTCTATGAGTACCTTTTTTCAACTCGTAAACCATTTTTATGGGTTGTAGACCCTTTTGTAAAAGCTTCTTTAGTTAGACAAATTTTCAAGTTCAATTAAGACCTCAAACCACAAACTCATTTATAGACTGTCAACCAAATCACGACTTGTCTTGTTTGTTCATGATTCAAGATTTAGAAACTCATATTTGACCAACCCTAGCCCCAATACTACGAACCCCTCTTTACGATTCGTAGTTTTTTTTACTTATCGTAAATACCACAAGTACATTGCCCCCACACTTAGCCACATTTTCATCCGGTGTGATCCCACCCACGAGCCCTATTTACAATCCGTGATTTGAACCATGAGCTGTAAATGAGACTCGTATTCTTGACCTTCAAATTTCTAGTTTCACTTTTTGCGCACTTTCTGACTTCCAACTTATGGGGCCTTACAAATGTTGTATTCAGGGTTGATACTTTACTTCTATTTCTATGTTTAGTTTGTTTGCTCTAATTAACTTATGTATACTCATGTATGAATGCTACGAGAAAAATGCACAAGAATCATTTCATTCCAAACTCTAAAACTCCCAATATGCTCAAAATACCAAATGAACGTAGTCTGAAATTTAAATATCAGCACCATATGTGTTTTCTCACCAGGTTAGTAACTAATTCTTTACTAAAAATACCATAACTTTCTCATATGATAGCGAAATGACCTAATTTTTTTCCCTAAATGTCTTAAATACTGATACAGACTTTCTCCTTCAATAGAAACTCAATTCTATAATTAGTTTGTCCAGTCAAATATCATTTCTACTTGGCAAATAATATTTCACACCGCTATGGTCCTGCCGCCTAATAAACATAGCATAGATACAGAGTGTTCAAATAGGTGGCTAAGTCTTACATATCAAACATATATACATGATAGCCAAACTGACTGGTAGACCCATACTCCCAAATATGTCCACAGACCTCTTGTACAGATACACAGAAACAGACGACGGGACAGGGCACCCGTCATACCCAAAAGTGAATAAAGTCTGAAGTAACAAAATATTAACAAAGTATACCAAAAGAGGCTCCGAAGTATGGGAGCTCGTTCGATAGTAAATAGAGGTCCTAAGCTGGAGGTCCTCTACCCTGTACGTCAGAACCTGCGGGCATGAAACGCAGCCCCCGAAGAAAGGGGGTCAGTACGAAAGACGTACCAAGTATGTAAAGCGGAAAGTGCAAATATAACAGAGAATAGTAATCACAGAAAAGTAGAAAGTCAAGCTTATGAACAATATCAACTAAATTATTTTCCTTTGGAATCTTCTTTCAAAAGAGTCAAACAGATACAGAATGGACGGGAATGATGGCGACCTCCATACTTGCGCCATACCACAGCATCACACCAGAAGTTTCAAATCTCCGAACAAATCTCCAATCACATAGCACAGACGTAGGATAAGTGAGCCGGTGTCCCTGAACTCAATTATCCTATAATAAGTGCGGCATAAAGCCACCAAACCAAAGGCCCAATCTCACCTCAATACCGTCTAAGCGAAGCCGACCCATGGGCCAGGCCGACCCCGCCGTAGCCAACCAACTTCGCAAAAAAAAAATATATATCCATATAATATATTAGGCACGACTATAACCGGCTTGGGAACCGGTGAACGAAAATATAGTGGCACGAATAGAGTAGAGTGGAGTGT
>DF361095.1:31880-51143 GCA_000787875.1 Solanum virginianum | reverse complement strand
TCCAATTTGGATTTAGAGTGTGCATTTGTGCCCTCCTAGCAAGTTTAAAGACACTATTCAAATGTAGGTCCTATGAACTCAAGTTTTTTTCTTGAAAAGGTGTGATTCCTATAGTGTGCTAAGTTGGGCAATTATGTAGGTTGACCCGTTTGTCTATTATGTAAACCTACTAGTTTGGTTAGATATGGAAATTGGTAAGTTTGCAACTATGAAAGTTTGGCAAGTTCGTCATTATAAAGTTGGATGAGTTTGTTACTATGGAAATTTGATAAAGTTGTATTTTGTAAAAAGTTTGATAGGTATTAAATTATCATCATCTTGGAATGTTCAAAAAAGATAATAATAAGGAAAGTAAGATGTTAAGTGTGGATATAAATGGTTTACTATTTGGTTAGAATTTTGATAAATAATATGTTGGATTTTAATGTGAATAATTTGCCATAACCGCGCTTTATTTTCAGCTGTGAGCATATAACTGGATTTTTGAGCTTGTCAAGTAAATTTTATACATGTAATCCTCACGACTCTATTCGTGCCTACTATGAGTTCGTTCACCGATTCCCGGGCTTATTATTATCGTGCGAATGATATTATGTAACTATATATATATATATTCCAAAGGAGGCTGGATACGGTAGGTCGATTTGCCGACCTCGTGCGAATGATATTATGTAACTATATATATATATATATATTCCGAAGGAGGCTGGATACGGTAGGTCGGTTTGCCCAGGGACCGACTTTGCTCAGTCTGGGGACATAAGGAGCTGGGCTTGGGATTGTTGGCATTATGATGTGTGAGTGTTGGGTCTCGTTCGCCCCGGCTCACGTGAGCGCTGGGCCTTGCTCGCTTCGGCTCACTTGTCGGCATGTTGTCTGCTATGTATTATGATATGTGAGTGCTGGGTCTCGCTCGCCTCGGCTCATCTATACTATGACGTGGGTGCTGGGCCTCGCTTGCCTCGGCTCACTTCAGTTACATTTGGGGTTCGTGTTGGAGACTTGGAGATTTGAATATTCTGGTGTAAGGCATTGGTATGGCGCGAGTTCGGAGGTCGCCATCGTTCCTGTCCGCTATGTGTTAGTTCGATACTTTGAAATAAAGAGTTTTCTTTGGATGCTTGCCTACAGGTTTGATTTATATACCTCGGGTTTTATGATTCCTCTCATTTGTATTGGCACTTTCTGCTTTACATATTCGGTACGTACCTCGTATGGACCCCCGTTATGCGGGGGCTGCATTTCATGCCCGCAGGTACAAACGATCAGGATAGCGGGCCACCAGCTTAGGACCTCTGTTAGCAGTTTGGAGAGCTCCTTTGCTTCGGAGCCACTTTTGGTATACTTATTTTGTACTGCGTTCAGTTTGGGTATGACGGGGGCCTTGTCCCGTCTTATGATTCTATTTGTCTCTTTTAGAAGTCTGTGGACAGTTTGTGAGTATGGGTCCTATTAGAAAGTCTATATATATGTGACTTAGCCACCACTTTGGATATTTTGTTCATATGTTGTGTTTGTGGGGCGATTTCACCGCAGCGGTGACCTTGTCGGCCCGCGTATACATATTTATATTTGTTGACTGTTTGTTTAGTTCGCTGGTAATCTTCTGTTTCAGGTGGCTAGTCAGTAAAACAGAGGAAACTTTGCCAAAATTTTTCTAAAATGAATAGTAATTATACTTTGAGTTTAGTTTGATAATGTGATTTTGGCGCCTCAAACGAGTGCCAGTCACGGCCCATAGGTTGGGTCGTGACAAAATTATTTCAGGTTGATAATATTAAAAGCTCTTTAATTAATTTGTATAATTCGTCGTGTAGTCAAATTAGTCAATCAACTTCAATTTGATAACTTTTAATTGGCTAAAATCGCAATCGAATTGGTCAATTTCTAAATTTAAAATCCCCGCCTTGAACCCATTTTTCAGCCTTCATCTTGGACCAAAATTCTGGCCCAAATCAAGTCGACCCAGCCCAATATCCCCTTGACTCGACCCACTTTCCCTTTTATTCTCAACCAACATGAACATATAATATACATATATGCGCACCGCGTAGGGCCACGCGCCCCTAATTTCCCCTTTTCTTTTCCCCTTTCCCTCAAAGCACGCGTAGATCACTCTCCTGACCCTTCTTCTTGAGACAAAAATCTAATGGCTCCAATAATCCTTCAACATTCATCCTCTTATCCTCTCCCATCAGTACGATTTCATTGAGGGGGATCAATCCACCCGTCGTCATCTCTTCTTTCCCCATGTCCTTGGCCTCAATCCAGGGCTGAGATGAACAATCCATTGGATTCGCCCAACAGATTTTGATTCCTCTTATCTTATTTTCAAAATTCAAATTGAAGGACCCTAACTTTGAGTCCAAATTTTCCAAAAATCCCTAAATCGCCCCTGATTTTCCCTTCCATTTCGAACCCTAATTCGACCCTATTTAATCTTCTTTCTTCCTCACTATTGAGGGGGCGGCCAGGATCCTAATTTGAAACCCTAGTGAAAACTTGCTCAATTTCCAGAGCCGTCCGTGATTGCAAAAGTCCAATTATTGTTCACATATCCTCAAACTAATTTCCCAGAAACTCATTTAGCTTTGAAGGCCTTGAAATTGAGGATTATTAGTTGAGGAAGGTGTAGACGAAACTCTTGGGTGGTGGAGAAGCTTCGTCAAGTTGGTCATCTCAGTTTGCTGCACCGATACAGGTAATATCTTCATCTAAACTTCTTATTTTTAATGATACGTGCACTGTTGTGTTTCTGGTTGCTATGTAGCTGACTAGATGATGTTGTTAAGTCGATATGCTATGGGATTGTTGTGTTTGAGATGAAAGTCAGCTTTTAAGCTCGCATTTATGAGTCTGATTCACGAATGATAATTGAACTTGGTGAAGTAGTATTGTCTAGTTCGAACTGGCTGTTGTTGCATTTACCATGAACGAAACTGAATCTTGTCTTTGTTTTAGTTACCATTCATGGCTTTATTTGCTTCCTTTAACTTGAGATTCATTGGTTTAAAGCTTTATTCAAGTTACTGTTGGGTGCTCTGCTTACAGCTGAGGGTGTAATCTTTAAGTTTCTTTTTATATTTCTTGTTATAATAACAATTTCCAGTAAGTGCCCTTAGTTGTTGCTGTTATTTTGTTTAATGTTCTCCTGGTCTTAATCCATTGATCCTAGAATGAGGTTGAGCTGCTGGTTGTTTCTCCTTTAACTTTCAAAGTGCAATCATGTGATTTCCTAATTTGAATTTCAGTTGGAATAGTCCAAATTCATAGGGAAAGCTTTGGTTAGATGTATCTGATTATATGAAGGTTTTTTCCTAATTTGAATTTCAGTTGGAATAGTCCAAATTCATAGGGTAAGCTTTGGTTAAATGCATATGATTATATGAAGGTTTTTTGTTTGTTTTTTTGGGTTCCAATATAGTCGATTTTCATCCTCCTTTTCTCTAACAAATGAGCCTGTTCCACTGAGTGTCTTGTTTGTTGTTACTGTCCATTTGAAATGTCATCCTAAGCTGCTATGTTGGTACTGTAATGATGATAGGTCTAGTTAGTATGGAGCTATCTAATTTCGGTCTTAGTCTAGACTCTAAGTTTCAAGCATTTCAGGTTTTCTTTTGATTCCCATATCATAAACTGAGTTTATCTTGTCTGCTCATGGAGTCTCTTTGGTTTTCCTGTATTTGTTTTGATTTTGTGGTTCAGATTGTAGGAGTTTGACTCTATCTAATTGTCCCCTGTGATTTGTGGATTGTGTTTGTGACACATGTTATCTATCTTGATATTCCTTTGCTTTATTACAAGGTAAATCGATGTTTGAGCTCATATTTATACATCTGATTCAAGAAATAATGACTGAACTTCGTGAAGTAGTATTATCTAGTCTGAATTTGCTGTTTGAAGATTATCATTGTCAAAAATGCTCGAAATATAGGGTTGTGTCTTATGTTTCTGTGCTTAATGTTGAGCTTAATAGCATAAGCTAATTTGTCTAACACGCTGCCTCAAGTCTAATGTTATATATTTTTGGTCTTTGGCTGTATCTGGTTGAGTATGTATGCATTACTAGTTATCAATTGTTTGCCATAGGGAACTGGTGACTTAATCATGTCTCTGTTTCTTTGTTAAAATAGGTAAATTAAAAGGAAATTTGGTTTAATCAATTTCAAATGGTTTCACATGGCATATGTTAAATTCCATTTTTGAAAGTTTGTTTACTTTCTTTGTCAAATGTATGAAGCTTCATGATGAATTTTGGAAATTTTTAATGTATTCTTTGGAGATTATAAATCTCTTTCTCCTGTTAATTCCTTTCTTTTGTGTTTTGTTTCTCTTCGTGAGAGTCCTTGATGGACTCTTCAGTGATCCTTTTGCGAGCCATAAAGGCCCAATATCTTTGCGTCATTTCTTCTCGGAATAGAAAGGGATCAACTTGGCAGCGGGGAAGCTGTTCAGATTATTTGAGGTGGTTGTTACAGGTTTTTTGGAGTCGGAATTCGTCCTGTATACACTGGTATACAGTGCAGTGATACAAGGAGAAAAGGGGCCAAAGCCTTTGCAGCAACTGAAAATAGAAGGAACTAGCAGGCCCAATTCTTGGAAATTAAAAAAAAAGGAGAAAGTGGGCCAAAAGCCCAATCCTTGACTCTCTTTAGATTATGTTATTTGTTTATTTATTTATTTGCTTATATTTGTGTGAATATTAACATTAACTTGTTTATTTGTATTATTATTTCTTATTTTTTCTTTTTTAATCTAATTAATTTCCCCAACATGTTTCCCATTTATTTTGATTTCCTTTTTTTGATTCCTCTTTAATGATATGATAGAAATGTTTTCTACAAATTGGGGTTTAGTTGAAATTTTGCAAAAATAAGTCATTTCTTTCAAATTTAGTCAAGTTTAGACAAATTCTTTCAAGTTTAGTCGATTTCTCTCAAATTTAGTCAATTTCTTTTCGATTTCTTTCAAATTTAGTCAATTTCTTTCAAATTTAGTCAAGTTTAGACAAATTCTTTCAAGTTTAGTCAATTTCTTTCAAATTTAGCCAATTTCTTTCAAGTTTAGCTAAATTCTTTCAAGTTTAGTCAAATTCTTTCTAATTTAGCCAATTTCTTTCAAATTTAGTCAAATTCTTTCAAGTTTAGTCATGATTTTTCAAATTTAGTCAATTTCTTTCGAGTTTAGTCAAGTTTTTGTCAAATTCTTTTAGGTTTAGTCAAGGTCTTTCAAATTTATCCAATTTCTGTCAAGTTTAGTTAAATTCTTTCAAATGTAGTCAATACGTTTTTCAAATTTAGTCCATTCTTTCATTTGGTCACATTCTTTCGAATTTAGCCAATTCTTTCAAAATTAGTCAACTTTTAAACTAGTCAACTTTTTCAAAATCAATCAAATCTTTTAAAAATTAGTCAATTTTCTAATCATCGGTCGACCGCACGTTAGCGGCCATTTTGAGTGATTAAGTTCTTCTCAAAGTGAAAATTGAACCCGAACCCTTCCTTTGGTATATTTTAAAAGATTTTTTTGTTAGGTCTTTTAAATGTTTATTGGTTTCCTAATTGTCCTTAAAATTAGATGGCGACTCTTTCAAATTTTGGAAATTTAGTTTATACTTAAATTAATTAAGTATTAAATTGAATATTTGAAAAAATCAAAGTCCATTTTTAGGATTAACAGCTCGTACTGACTCCTACTTGTATTTTTCTTTGTTTTGCTTTTGTGGAGTGCAGTAAGTGTCCCATTGACTTCGACTCGCCCTCAACTCGAGACGGTCATTAGTATATCATATTTTAGGGTGAGCTAACCTTCTAGCTCGTGTTGGATTCAATCAATTATATCATGATATCCTTAGTTTTCGGACATAAACTAATTTATTTATCTATTTTGGTATTGTTACTCTTAGACTTAGTATTTGCGAATAGATGTCCTTGATGTAATGACTTTCAGATTTTGGAAAATGTTGTGTAATATAAATTATAGGTTTGTTATTCTTGCTTTTATAAGTTGAATAGCTAACATTGATTGGGATTTGTATCATTGGTTAGCCCACTTAGAAGGTTAGATGTGGGTGCCACTCACGGCCTATTTTGGGTCGTGACAAACTAGTCACTCAGAATATCATAATATTTCTCAAAAAGACATAAACATAACTTATAATGAAATAACAATAATAATAAAAGCTTCGTATGCTGAAAGTAACATGCGGTAGGTTGGTAAGTAAAACATATTTTCTTAGCATGGGGAGTTTCTCTAACCAACAACCATCACTATGAGCTTCATGGTGATACAACGTCTTGGCCACGCTATCAGAGTCATCCCGTACTTTGCCGGGGTAGGGGATGAAGAACTAGGAGAAATTACATGAATTTAATCTTAACTAATGCTTGAAACTTCTTGGATGAAAACTAAATTATGTTTTCTAAAATATCCTCAAAAATAGTTTTAGAGTGGCATTACATACCTAGGGAAGAGAATCCTTGGAGAATTGGAAAGAATTCTTGAGCCCTACTACTATCATGATTTTCTTGCGCGTGAGTTTCTTGAGAGCGTTTTTGAAAGAATGAAGGTGTAAAATCAGCGTTTAGAGCCTAAATTTAACTTAAAATCGACTACTTTAGGATTATGGGGTGTGGAAAAGGTTGAAACTACCCTTCTCAATTAAAAGAAGAAAATAATCCATTTTTGTACTAGTAGTGTTAAAATCCTGGTTTTCGTAAAAAGTCAAATTATGTCAAAATTTTGGAAAAACCAAAGTGTGATTCCGCGTCCCTAGCGTGTCTCGGAAGGGGCGCGGAAACCTCACTGTTTTGAAATCTTTTGGGGAAAAATAATTTAACTTGGTCACGTTAAAATCGAGTCGAGACTATTTTCCAACTTAGTTTTTTGCAGTGGTCGCAATTTCGATCTCAGATTTACAAATGGAGCATAGGAAGATGTGTTACGTGCAAGGTCAAATTCTAGGGGTATTTTAGTATTTTCACCAGGTGTTACATTATCTCCCCCTTGGGATCATTCATCCTCGAATGATAACGATACGAACAAAAGCTAGCTCAAATCACATGATTTTCGAACTTAACAAACATAAATCTTCAAGGTGGATTATGGAAGTTTACCTTCAAGATCCTCATTTAGGCCAAGAAACTCCTTGCCTCCATGGGAGTTGTGAAACATAAATCTTCAAGGTGGATTATGGAAGTTTACCTTCAAGATCCTCATTTAGGCCAACAAACATATGCAGATACTTGGCCTTCATATCTTCCTCTGCCTCTCATATAGCTTCCTCCACAAACCCTTCACCGAAGCAATCTCCTTGGTCCTTAGTTTACGAACTTGCCGATCTAATATCTGCACCGGGATCTCTTCATATAACAAATTATCCTTAATTCCCACACTTTCAACTGGGACAACTAGTGAAGAATCTCCCAAGCACTTCTTAAGCATGGAAATATGAAATACCGGATGTATAACACTTAATTCTGTTAGTAACTCTAACTCGTAAGCAATGCTACCCACTCTTCTCAGGATCTAGTAAGGCCCAATATATCATGGACTAAGCTTCCCCTTTTTCCCAAACTTCATAACTCCCTTGATTAGAGATACCTTCAGGCACACCCAATCACCTACCTCAAACTCCAAGTCTCTCCTTCTGACATCCATGTAAGACTTTTGTCGAATCTGAGCTATCTTGAGCCTCTCCTGGATAACCTTCACTTTTTTCATAGCCTAATGGACCAGATCAGGTCCTATCAACCCTACCTCACCAACTTCAAACTACCCTATGGGTGATCTACACCTTCTCCCATAAAGGGCCTCATATGATGCCATCTGTATGCTGGCTTGAAAGCTATTATTATAAGAGAACTCAATCAAGGGTAAATGATCATCCCAATTACCCTTAAAGTCTATCACGCACACCCTCAACATATCCTTCAAGGTCTGTATAGTTCGCTCTGCTTGTCTTCTGCAATCTATTCAATCAAGGGTAAATGATCATCCCAATTACCCTTAAAGTCTATCACGCACACCCTCAACATATCCTTCAAGGTCTGTATAGTTCGCTCTGCTTGTCCGTGTATCTGCGGATGGAAAGTTGTACTAAGATTCACTTTCGTACCAAGCCCCTTCTGAAAGGACTTCTAAAATTGTGTTGTAAACTGAGCTCCCCTGCTGAAATAATGGATATAGGGACCCCAAGCAGCCTTACAATCTCCTTAAGATAAAGTCTGTCATAATCCTCACCTGTATCAGTCGTCTTGACAGGTAGAAAGTGAGCTGACTTAGTCATTCTATCTACTGTGACCCATATTAAATCATGCTATCTACGGGATCGAAGTATGCCTATTATGAAGTCCATGTTAATCTTCTCCCATTTCAATTCAGGAATCTCTATGTTCGGGGCTACACCACAAGGCCTTTGGTGCTCTACCTTAACTTGCTAGCAATTTGGGCATCTAGACACGAACTCTGCAATGTCCCTTTTCATACCACCCCACCAATAGACTTCCCACAAATCTCTATACATCTTTGTTGCACCAGGGTGGATAGAGTATCTGGGATTATGAGCCTCAGCCAAGATCCTATCTCTAAGGCCATCAACACTTGGCACACACAATCTGTCTTGGTATCTCAGGACACCATCTCCACTTTTTGAGAATACTAATACATTCTGCTTCTGAACATCTTCTTTCAATTGAAGAAGGATAGGATCCCTGTCTTGTTTTCCTTTCACTTCCACCACCAAGGATGACTCTGACCCATTTCTGATAATGGCCCCACCTTCATCAGAATCCTCAATCCGCACCCTCAAAATGGGCTAGTCTGTGAACCTTCTTAGCTAACTCTTTGTTTTCATCCTCAACGTCAACTGTGCTCCCCATGGTCACCCTACTAAGAGCATCAACAACTACATTAGCTTTACATAGATGATAGAGGATACTCATATCATAGTCTTTTAGCAACTTCAACCATCTCCTCTGCCTCAAATTCAGCTCCTTCTGGCCAAATACATACTGCAAGCTCTTCTGGTCCGTGAATACATTAATGTGCCCACCATATAAATAGTGTCTCCAGATCTTTAGGGCAAACACTACCATAGCAAGCTCAAGATCATGAGTTAGGTAATTCTTTTCATGAATCTTAAGCTGTCTGGAGGCATATGATATCACCTTGCCTCTCTGCATTAATACACAGCCAAGCCAACTCTGGAAGCATCACAATATACCACGAAGTCATCAACTCCCTCCGGTAGGGACAAGACTGGGGCTGTGGTCAGCCTAGTCTTCAACTCTTGGAACCTCTTCTCACAAGCTTCTGACCATTTAAACTTAGCCTTCTTCTGAGTCAGCTTAGTCAAGGAAGCTAAGATAGAAGAAAACCCCTCTACAATCCGACTGTAGTAACATGCCAAGCCCAAGAAACTCCTTGCCTCCATGGGAGTTGTGGGCCTTAGCCACTTCTTTACTGCCTCAATCTTTTGGGAATTAACTTGGATACCTTCACCAAACACAATATGGCCCCAAAAATGCCACAGACGCCAACTAGAACTCACACTTAGAAAATTTGGCATATAGTTGTTGATCCTTAAGGGTCTGAAGGATAATTCTAAGATAGTCTGCATACTCCTCCTTGCTATGGGAGTAGATCAAGATATCATGTATGAACACAATGGCGAACATATCTAGGTACGGTCTCAATACCCTGTTCATAAGATCCGTGAAAGCTGCTGGTGCATTCATCAGCCTGAAGGACATAACCAAAAACTCATAATGACCATAGCGGGTTCTGCTATCCGAATGGGATATGTTCTGGTAAGGAAGGTTGCCTCATACGAAATGGTATGTGTTTTCATAAGGTGAAGTATGATTTACCTTTGGCAAGTAGACCACCTCTTTACCGATGAGGAGATCTCATCTGAGATCAATTTTGGAAAACCAGGTAGCACCCTGAAGTTGGTTGAATAGGTCATCAATTCTGGGAAATGGATATTTGTTCTTAATGGTGACCTTGTTCAACTGATGGTAATCTATGCACATCTGAAGAGAACCATCCTTCTTATGCACGAAGAGAACTGGAGCACCCTAAGGTGAGATGCTTGGTCTAATGAAACCCTTATCTAATAGATCTTTCAGCTACAACTTTAACTCTTTTAGCTCCAAGGAGCCATGCAGTATGGAGGGATGAATATGGGCTGAGTATTGGAAGAGTGTCAATCCCAAAGTCTATCTCCCTGTTAGGAGGGACTCTGGGAAGATCCTCAGGAAATACTTCTGAGAACTCATTCACAACAGGGACAGACTGAAGAGATGGTGCCTCGGCACAAGAATCCTAAACTCTGACTAGGGGTATATACACCCTTTGGAAATTAACTTTCTGGCTTTGAGATATGAGACAAACTGACCCTTAGGAATGACTGACCTACCCCTCCACTCTAAGACTGGTTCGTTAGGAAACTAAAATTGGACTACTCTGGTTCTGCAATCTATGGAGGCATACTCAGCATGAAGCCAATCCATGCCTAGGATGACATCAAAATCTACCATGTTTAACTCCGCCAAATCAACTACAATAGTCTTATGATAAACGGAGATTGGATAGCCACTATAAATTCTTTGGGCTAAAATAGGCTCTCCAGTAGGAGTAGAAACACTGAAAGGCTCAGAAGGCATTTTGGATTGACCCCAAACTTCACAGCTACATATGGGGTTACAAATGACAATGTGGCTCCTGGGTCTAATAATGCATAGACATCATAAGTAAAGATTTTGAGCATACCCGTAAACACATCTGGTGAGTTCTTCTGCTCCTGTCTGGTGCCCATGGCATACAAGCGATTTGCGCCCCCACTTGTTCCTGTTGTAGTGCCCCTGTGAGGTGGCTTACCCTGCGGTGCTGAAGAAACCATCTGTGATCTGTTATCTCTCATATTCTTCTTACCCATAGGGCAATTCTTCAAGAAGTGCCCCCACCTGATCACATTTGAAACAACCATTGGTGCCTATAAGGCACTCCCCGGGATGAGACCTACCACACTTACCACAAGTAGGATAACGGTTCGCTCCTTGAGATACGCTACCCTATGACTGGCTACTCGAAAACCTGCGACGCTGTGATGCCTGCTCATTCCTGACTCTGCTGGTACAAGTTGTCTTAAGCTGAAAAGATGAGTGACTTCCACCTCCAGTCCCTCTCTTGCCTATCTCTGTGCTGGTCCGGCTGTCTTAGGCTAGAAAGATGAGTGACCTTCACCTCCAGTCCCTCTCTTGCCTATCTCTTGGCCTGATGTCTTGGCCCTCTTGCTCCTAAACTCCTCCCTATCCTGCATCTTCTCCTCCTCTACCTGCTGCACATATGTCATGAAGTGGGCTATATCCATATCCACAATCAGCATCGCATTCCTTCCCTCTCTCTTATTTATTCGAGAGAGCCCTGACACAAAAAGATCCATCCTAGTACGCATATCTACCACCATAGCTGGAGCATAATGGGACAGCTAAATAAACTTGAGGATGTACTCCCGTACACTCATATTCTCCTGCTTCAGATTCAGAAATTCCCTTACCTTAGCCTGCCTCATCTCTCTGGAAAAGTATTGTCCCAAAAAAGCCTCCTCAAACACTACCCAACTAACAGCTGGCGCCCCATCTGCCCTGGTTCCTTTCCACTTTGGAAAAATCAAAGTATGATTCCGCGTCCATCTGCCCTGGTTCCTTTCCACTGATCAAATCAGAGTCTAGCTACCCCTTTGAGATGGTAGGCATCCAACTCAACCCACTCGGCATCGCATATACGCATCACCTGGAACACCTTCTCGAGCTCCTCAATGAAGTCCCGAGATCCTCCTTCACATCGGACCCCGTGAATTCTGGTGGGTACATCTTCAAAAACTCCCTAACTCTGGCGGTACCTAACCTATCCTTTCTGCCATCTCCCTGTCAACTTTCTTGCGTAGTGACTGCCTAAGAGAAAGTCTGGATGGCCTGGCGAAGTTCGACGTTGGAGATATTTGCTTGTTATAGCTGCTCCACAGGCACAACTGGACCTCTAGGTTCCTTGGGAATTCGATCAGGCTGGTTTGTATTTCTCCTGGCTGGGCACCCTCTGGCCCTTACTGGTCCGTTAGCTCTGCATGGAGGCATGATCTGAAAACACAGCGTGAACACACGAGTTAGAAGGGACTTCACAGAAATATACTCTAAAACATGAGACAAAGAATAACAATCAATGATGACACTTCCTAATGTCCCGTAGCCTCCCTATCATAGATGTGGCGCGTTGCATACCCATAATACAGACTTTACTAGACACGGTTCCATAGATTACCTAGGACTTTTGAACTCTGCGCTCTGATACCAAGTTTGTCGCACTTTGATACCAAGAACCTACACCTTGGACGTGGTCGGCACTTGGAAACCATTTCTAGTCCCAAACGAACCACTTGGCTTGACAACTTACTTAGCGAAAGACTTAAATAATAGTGGAAAAAGCTGTAAAAGCAACAAGCTAAACAAGAATGATCTGCATAACTGAGTGTAACAATCCACAAGCAACAACTGAATAACTAGAACTAGAATACTGACACATAGTCCATGGAACCTCTACTAAAGCTGTCTGAAAGGACTATTAGAACAGGCCTTAAGTAGCTAGAACTAAAGTAAGTGCTGAAATAAAATATAAGTAACTCAAGTGCCTCTGACTGAGAAGAGGCCTCACCAAATGACTGGAAGCTGTCAAGTTCTCAACGAAGCGGCTACTAAGAAACTCTGTCACCTGCATCTGCATCATAAAATGATGTAGGTCCTAAGGACATCAGTACGTGAAATGTATGGTATGTAAGATGGCTAAAATAGTAACTCAGAATATCATAATATTTCTCAAAAAGACATAAACATAACTCATAATGAAATAACAATAATAATAAATGTTTCATATGCTGAAAAGTAACATGCTATAAGCTGGTAAGTAAAACTTATTTTCTTAGGTTGGGGAGTTTCTCTAACCGACAATCACCACTATGAGCTTTGTGGTGATAAATCATCTTGCCTACGCTGCCAGTGCCGTTTCGTACTTTGTCGGGGTAGGGAACGAAGAACTAGGAAAGTGGATCCATTGAAAAACTGGGTCATCTCAGTGGCTAATGAGGAATATACCTTGGTACAATCCTATCTTATGCTGGCTACATAGTTTATGAGTTCGAGTAATTAATTCTACTCTTCCTCATATCGGTGCTCAATACTACTCCCAAGACACTTTTATATAGCTCATACTAAAAGACTTTGAATTCTAAAACCTGATTTCTCGGGAACTTAGCCCAACTTACTACTTAGCTTTCTTAACTGGATTCTTTAACTTGACTGAAAATAATATCTTTTCAAATATCCTCAACGTATTGGTTTCTCAGCTATCATACCAAAAATAGTTTAAGAAAATAATTATTTAATTTATCTCAAAACTGTAGGCTTTATGGGTATTCATGAAACCCACATGAAATTTACAGGAAATCCTTCTTAACTATAAGTCTTGGTTTCAATACTATATATAACAAGTAAAGAATAAAGAATTATCATGCTTTGTCAAGAATCTATACGTACAATTAGAAATTTGCTAAACTTCACAGAAATTACATGAATTTAATCTTAACTAATGCTTGAAACTTCTTAGATGAAAACTAAGTTATGTTTTCTAAAATATCCTCAAAAATAGTTTTATAGTAGTCTTACATACCTGGGAAAGAGAATTCTTGGAGAATTGAAAAGAATTCTTGAGCCTTACTATGATCTTGATTTTCTTGCGCGTGAGTTTCTTGAGAGGTTTTTGAAAGGATGAAGGTGTAAAATAAGTCTTTAGGGCCTAAATTCAACTTAAAACCGACTAGTTTAGGATTATGGGGTGTGGGAAAGGTCGAAACTACCCTTCTCAATTAAAAGAAGAAAATAGTCCATTTTTGTACTGGTGCGTGCCGCGCACTAGTGTTAAAATTCTGATTTTCTCAAAAAGTCAGATTACGTCAAAATTTTGGAAAAATCAAAGTATGATTCCGCGTCCCTAGGGCGTCGTGGAAGGGGCACGAAAACCTCATTGTTTTGAAATTTTTTGGAAAAAAAATAATTTAACACGGTTGCGTTAAAATCGAGTCGAGACCATTTTTCAACTCAATTTTTTGCACTGATCGCAAATTCGATCTTGGATTTGCAAACAGAGCATGAAAAGACGTGTTACACGCAAGGTCAAATTCTAGGGGTATTTTTGTCTTTTCATCAGGTGTTACAATAAATTTACTCCTTGTATAAATAATATATGTTTTAGTGTTATCATCTAATTGAAATTAGTATTGGATTATAAACTTTATTTTTTGTTTGTTTGTTTCAATCATAAATATTAGATAAATTATTAGTAGAAAAATATGACCTTTTTTTTCCATACCTTTTGGGTTTTTGCCCCTATTTTTTTTACTTTTTATTTGTTTTCGTTTTGGGATTTTCTTATTATTTTGAAAAGATTTTTTTTTTACTATTTCTTTTTGGGTCAACTCTATTTTTTTTAAAAAGTTTTTGACTATTTCTTTAGATGGTTTTCAAACCTTTTTTTTTTTGGGGTTGTTTTTTTCCTGGACGTATTCATTTTTTAAAAATCTTTTTTAAATTATTATTTGAATATTTTTGACTATTTTTTTTTTTGGATCAATTGTATTTTAGATGGAAAAGGATTTTTTATATAGGAATTGAATCATATAAGAAAACCTTCTCGCTTTACTTTTTATTATGTTTATTATATTTAATATTATTAAAATAATAATATAATAATTGAGAAAAAAATGCGAAAAGACAATTTTTGTTTTCTAAAAATGAATCTTTTTTTTGAAATACATTTTTAAGGGTCTTCATGCTTTTAATATAGTATAAATAGATAGAATATAAAATAACTAGTTTTAAGATTTCTATTAATTTAGTAAAGTAAATATAGATCTATTAATGAAATAAGTAAATATGTATATTTTAGACAGTGAAGTATAGTTGCACTACCTTTTTTAACAAGAAATATATCCAAACTAAATTGCACAATTAAGAATATATTTATCCTTTTTCTGTTTAATCAATTAATCTTAATTCTCCTTTCCTTTTCATTAATCAGTGATAAATCTATGATCCACCGTAAATCCCATTCTCCATTCTCTATCATTTCTTTTTGAAAGAGAAAAATTGATAAATTACATGCAAAATTGTATGAAGAGAATTGTCCTCCAGATCAATAAAGAAATGTTGCACAAGTGAATTCATTTGTAGTTGTTGGCTTAAAGAGCCACGTCCTCATAAAACATTAAATAAGAAAGTTGACATGTGTAATGCAGACACTAGCTCTTTCTAAAATACGCATTAATGAAATTGTCCGGCGCTTTTTCTTGGGTGCAAATGGACGAATCTCAAACACATGCATGGCTAGGTAGTTGTAAGAGGAAAACCCTAATCTATAGGTCATTTCTTGCACATTAATGAGTATGTTTATTTGGATGGTTCACACCCAACCACCAGGTACTCCTGGTGTCAATGCCTGTAAATTATGTTTTGATTTTTTTTTAATCTAGGACACGTTTGGTACAATAGTGCAAGTGGAAAAAAAATGGTTGCCCTAATTCAAATATGGCTCTCCCATTTCATTATATATATATAAGGCTCGTGGAAACGGGTCCAATATAAGTTCATATTTTTAGTAAACAACTTTAATATATTATTTTATCATTTATTTCAAATGTTTATATGATATAACTACGTCATTTGCAATGAAACTTGGGAAAGTTGAATTACAAAAAATTCTATGCACAAAGGAAATAAAGAAGTGTGTTAAATTATGAATTAACACATTTCATGTTCGCGGAATATATAAAATATTGATATCTTTGAAAAAATCTTCAATCTTCGCATATTTTCGCAAGTGGTGTTTATTTTCCAAAGTTATTATCTTCTATTTGTAATATTTGTACCAAAAGTTTTGCATATGATAATATATACAAATCTTTGATCAACTCAAGTATAATTTATTTGTAGTTAGCTTTGTCAATAAATTGTGATTCATTTTATTATTGTCTTCAAAGAGTAGAAATAGTTCTATTTATTTTGATGTTTATATTGAAAGTATTTATTAGAAAGTTAATTTTTAATTCCACAAAAATAAGAGAATCATCAAAGCAACTTTATTTCTATATATAATACTAACAATTACCTTATTGTTAAATTTTAAGTTAAATTAATTAAAAAAATTGATATTGAACTCTATATATCATGCAGCAAAAGAAAACTTTGAATCTTAGCCCCACAAAATAACCAATATACTTTTTTTTCCCTTTATTTATTGTTTAGTTTTTTTTTCTTTATATTTCTCAAGATAGTCTTTTTCTATTGACATTTTCTTTTGTTGTATTCGTTATTTTTTAAGAGCCCCACAAAACAATCAATATATACTTGTTTTTCCCTTTATTTGTTTTTTTAATTTTTTCTTTCTTTATATTTCTCAACATAGTCTTTTTCTATTGTCGTTTTCTTTTGTTGTGTTCTTTATTTTTTATCTCCTCATTTTTCTTTATTTTGTAATTTAATATTCCTCAAATTTGAATATTAACCTTTTTTCTTCAAATTTTCTCTGTTAAATAGTTTATCATATTTGATATTAAGAAAATATCCTAAATAAAAATGAAAAACTAATAACTTTTAATATTTCGATGAATACATTATCAAATTATTAATTTCTTGATAGTCAAACATTGTTTTCTCAGTCACTAAATTTGATATTTTTTTTAAAGCAAATAAAAAATATTGATACATCATTTTTAAGGTTAGTTTAATATATAAGATATGAACTTTAGTACTGGTCATATATGTAACTTAATACCAAAAATATGTTTATGCTATAATTACTTAAAGTATTTTTAGGAGCAAAAAATTAACTATTCAAACACATTTTTATTTTAAATTAGTCAAAATTTTCTTTCTAAAACATGTCCAAACAAGTTTAGCATTTATTATTGTTTGTCAAAAGTTAATTAGTAGAAATTTTTCATTATGACACAATTATAAAATATCCTTACTAAATAACAAAAATAAGAAAATGTATGGATTCTTCTAGATTAATATTTTGACCATCAATTATACAATTATTATTTTTACCCTTAATTAAAGTTAAAATTACTAAAATATCATTGGTCGTTCTTCTCATGACTCTTCTATATAATAGAAATAGAAATATACCCACACATATATACTAGTCACAAGCGCTCGTGACTGCACTGACCTAATAGATATTTTTTAATCTCAATTTTTGTGATGCGAATAGATTTTTTTATATGTACTTTCAAATTTTAGAAGCAGCGAAAGAAATATAATCAAACTGCTTTGGAAATATTAAATTAAGAAACCCACAATTTTTTTAGAGGGTCTCAATCGCTGCCTGCTTGTTCGCAAAATAATTTATCAGGGCTAATATTATTAAATTATAATTGAAGCAGCCGAAGAAATATAATCAAGTTGCTTTGAAAATATTAAATTAAGAAACTTATAAAAAATAATTTATCACAGCAAAATCATAGGAAGCATCTGAAGAAATATAATGAAATTGCTTTCAAAATATTAAATTAATGAACACGCAAATTATTTTTGCGGGTCTCAGAAACTCACAAAAATAATTTATTAGAGCCACGAAAAATAATTTGTTTGGACTAATATTATAAAATCATAATTGAAGCAGCCAAAAAAATATAATCAAGTTGGTTTGGAAATATTAAATTAAGAAACTCACAAAAATAAATAGTTGAGCTTCTTTGAAAATATTAAATTAAGAAACTTATAAAAATAATTTATCATGGCTAATATTGTAAAATCATAATTGTAGCAGTTGAAGAAATATAATGAAACTGCTTTGAAAATATTAAATTAATGAACCTGCAAATTATTTTTACGGGTCTCATATAATAGCGACGAAGAAGCAGGCAGCTTAAGCAGACATGTTGACAGAGAAGTACCTGCTTGAGTTGCTTTATTCGAACTTATTAGTAAGTAATAAGGTTAGGGAAGCAGTTGTTGGACGACATGCTTACTTCCCTAGCTAAGGGTAATATTGGAATTTAGTTACTACTTTGTGCTGAAATAATATTGTACTTCACTGCTTTAGCATTTCACCTTTTCATTTATTGGACATAACGAACAGTCCTTATTTTACTATTTTTTTTTTACCCCAGCTGAAAAGTAGGCTGATTTCCAATGCATATGGCAATGATCCTATTTTTCTTTACACAATCTTTTGGGCTCTTTCATTACATTTATCTATAGCAGTAATTCTATTTTTTCTTTACATAATCTGTAGCTTCTTGAAGAGTGTATCGATTAATTTCAATATTTAAATATTTTAAAAGATATATAAAAAATAAAATTTGATTGGTTTCAAAAATTTTATTAATGTCACATAAATTAAAATTAAAAAATGATAAATTTTATTTTAAAATGACATAAAAGTATTATAAATTACAATAATTAACAAATTGAAATATTTGAAAAAGATATAAAAAAATTTGGTTGATTATTAAAATTCTGCCTGTGCGCGTAAATCAAGACATAAAGAGTAATATTTATTATTTTAAAATTATGTAAAAATTACTATAGATCACAATAACTAATAAGTTCGAACATTTAAAAATCAATTTTTTTAAAATTTCAATCGTGTCACATTATTTGAGACGGAAAGAGTAGCATATATTTGGCATGTGAACTTGTTGGACTTACGAGCTTCGAGTAATATGTTGGAGATAGACCCTTGCGCATGTTATTGTTTCTACAGTCTCAGCCGAGTAGCATATATTTGGCATGTGAACTTGTTGGACTTACGAGCTTCGAGTAATATGTTACGTATTTCTTCTAATATATAGAAGAGGCTAAGGAGCAGCTGAAGCAAGCAGCTGTTGGACGACATGCCTGCTTCAGCTGCTGAAACAATCCCAAAAAGTGCCGAAAAATATGCCTTGGAAGTGTTCGAAATCGTAATTTTCATGTATCTCACAATTCGTGTGTGATATCGAAAATTCGACTTCATATTCTTGATCAAGGGGAAAAATTGAATGGGAAATGGGTCTAACCCCGATTTTAGAGTAGACGAACCACAATTTCAATTTCTCAAATATTCGATTTCTAGAATCGATCCGCATTGGTACCGCGACGCGCAACCATCACGGACCTGTGTAAAAATGTCCTCTATGTTGGGTCCGCTCGCGGACCAGATGCGAAC